>WYDI02011459.1:18994-74692 GCA_009867235.2 Psittacus erithacus
CCCCCCCCCGCCCCCCCCCATGGTTGCATGGGTTTTATGTTCTCTAAGGCCAAAGGTTAATTTTCTGCCACCTTGGATTTAAGTGATTTGAAAATAACTGGTAGGCAGAATTTCTACTGAACTAGAAAAAAGCCCCATCCACTTGACAGCAGAATGCAGTCTCAACCTGAGCAGGGTACTCAATCCCATTGCTGAAAATGGAAAACTGTCATGCAGGCCACTGTGCTGCAAATAAAAGCTGAGCATATGACCAAGAAGAGGTGATGCATTCGACAGAGAGTGCACCCAGCATTGGCACTGAGTATCAGCAGAAATCTGTGACATGCTTTCAGTGCAGAAAGGAAGGGACAGGAGTGAACTGACTGTACCCCATCGGAACTGATAAAGTACACTTGAATTGGCAGCCACTAGCAGTCCACTGGTCTTTAATTCTCACCTTTAGAAAGTACATATGATAGATTTGGGTCTGTGGTTCTAGCAGAATAGAAGTCCCAGGGAAGCTACAAATTCATACATTATTTTTACTTTTATTACCTAATGGCAAAAAGCTGCCATGCTAAGGCACAGGAGATATTTTAGGAGCTGATAATTTTTGCATCCCATTCCTTTTTCTGCTAGTCCACAGGTCAAGAGCACAAAACTGCACAGTGATGCTCTGCTAATTCCCACTTCACCTTACGCTCACTAGATAGTCCTACAATTATTTTGCATAACACCCTGATCTTAAGAAAAACACACTGAAATAAAATGAGGCTCAGCACTTCATTTCTGCTGAAAGGTACTGCTACTGAGGTGCAAAGCAAGCTAGACACCCAGGCAGAACGGAGTCTTGTTTTAAAATGGTCTGGTTTAAAATGAACTTTGCGAGGAGGAGGCAGCAATTCAGAAAAACAAATCCCTGTGTCCTCAACACATTAGGAAAAAACTCATCATGATTTTTCCTTTCAGCCATCTGCTCTTTTGATACGGAAAATGGGGCAAAAATAAATCTGCTTGTATAGATCATACAAATACAATTTGTTTAAACTATGGACTTCTCTGTGATGATGTTCATAAAGAATCTAACACAGAACTGAGAGGGCAAATTTGTGCTTTCTTATTATTGTAAGAAAGGATGTGCTATTGAAGCTCACTAACAAACCAAGCCCAAAACATTGCTACTTGTCAGAGCAAGCCAGAAGGCAGAACTGAATCAGTTAAAATTCCTTGCTATGTAGTCTATCAGCATAATTAATATCACTTGGCATAATCACAGCCTAATTTATAATTTTCAAATGACTTTTCACTTGCAGTTTCATTACCCCCTCAAAGCAAGCACAAGTATCTCTTTAGGGGAAATACAAGCTTGCAACTGCAAGGAACATTTTTCCAGGATCATGTTTGATTTATTTCTTGTTTTACTGCAGGAAATCTAATTAATGAAGATTCTAATTTGATTCCATTTCTCTTTTGAAGAGCAGTTTTTGTTCCTTGTATCAAAGAAAAGTGCAGACTGGAAAGAAAAGGACCACATTGTGCTGGCCTCCATCTCACTGCTGGCAAGCTGCGTCACAGTTCAGCACTAGTGTCATTCATATGACATTAAACAAGTGGAACTGTAAAAGAATTAGAAGGTGAAGTGAAAGATCCTGCTAGCTTCTGGAAAGGCCTGCACTCTCCTTTACCATGCACACAGGCGTACCTCCCACTGCCTTTTTCCATCTTCCCTGCATCAGAGCCTGTCCTGTCAGCCCTTATCTTGCATTCTCCTCACACAGCTGGAAATCACAGCACAAGCTTAGTATTCGTTCTCATTCTGTGCAATGCTGCAAGGGGCAGCCTCTGTACATCATCTGCTGTACAAGACAAAGAGAAGAGTGCAAAGGACTGACCTCAGAATAAGGGCAATATTGATGCCTAAACATTTCTCTCGAAGTGCAGTTTCTTTGGGGCTTTCAGATTTGTGGGCTTCAGGGAAATGCAGCAGCATGTAATTGGCTAATTCGATGCATTATTTATAACATTAGTGACACAGAGTGGGCCTTTTGCAAACTGAAGGGACTGGTGGCAGGCATGCTACGGACACAAACTGGGACAATGACATTGCATATGAATTATCACCGTTCAGCCTTGCCAGAGTACCTGATCAGAATTAGAACCCTCTTATCTTGATGTAAGCAGAGGACCAAAGGCTTTAATTAAATTTTCACTGGGCCTTGATTAAATTCAGTATACAGGACCTTGAGGTAAGCTAAGAATCCAAGCAGTTTAGATAGGTAATTTAGCAAAACAGTACACAGGCAGCCCCAAGACCATGGCTAGCCTGTATGAAAATCTATTTCAGAAATCCGTACTGGCTCCTTGTCCTACCCTTCTGAGTAACCACCTTACATATTTGTGCTGTTTCTGGCTGCTTCAACATGAAAACAATGTCTGCTGTAAAGATGTGGTCCTGGTATATGCTCCTAGGAAGAAAATGTGGAATTAAATTGATACATCATATTCATGCCTCCTGATCCTAACAGTAAAATTTGGGACACATGGATTCATGCTTCCGTTATTCCCCCTTTCTGCTAAAGCACTATGTTGCACATAAAAGTAAAGATCACTTGGATCATCTGAAAAGTCTCTTTGTACTTGGTGAAGTAGTACTATTATTAAAAATAGTAATAATGAATGCTATGACTATATCATGAGAAAGGAATATTAATCTGTTCATTGCATAAGGTCATGACCTGGGTGTTTTCTCCTATCTCAAATAATGGCAGATGCTGCCCAGTGGATGTAAAAATTGTTTATTTCTAAATAACGTGTAACACCTTTTCCACAAGAAACAGAAGTATTGTGTGCCAAAGGTGTCAGAGATTTAATAAAAGTCAGCACAGCTCTTACGTAAGTTAACACTGAACAGAACAAAGGAAAAAGAACGCACATAAAACAAGCATGAGACAACTTTAAGGATTGTTGCCACTGCCATTTGCAGTGTTGGGTAATAATCACTTTATAGGAAAAGGAAAGAAATATCTGAAAATATACATGAAAACATGTTGCTCCAATTCAGTATTAACACTAACTTACAGTCTGAAAACTAGAAGATCAAATTTATTTATTTCTCGCTATGTCTGTTCAAGCTGAGTTCTTTGTTACAGCACATACAGAGTTGAAGGTGATAAAAGTGTAAGTCCCAAAGATGAAAAAAGATGTTTTCTGTACATAGAAGCAGAATATATATCATGAAACTGTAGTATGTTCATGGTATGTATATATATGGCATATGTAGGTTCTGCACATATGCTGCAGAGCTACTTACAAACTTATTTGCTACCCAATCGCAGCAATCCACCACATCATTAAATTTGACAGAAATGCCTAATAAGCCATTATACTGATTAGAAAAACATGACTGTCCAGTACAGGGATTCTCATGACTTCTGCAGTCTTCTGAAGATAGACCTGACATTTCTGCTTGCATGTGCTGCCTGACCAAAACACCTGCCACTGAGTCCAGACAAACATCAAGAATTTCACTATTCTGGTGACTGCAATTTACTTGGCAAAGCTGAGAAAGGTGACTGCACAATGACTTCCAAACTAGGCCTTGATGCTTATGACGACAGCATCAAAATCTGAGAAGGTTTAGCAGTGCCATTAATTCTGCATATTCGTATGGAAGGAATGCTTTGTCAGAATCTGTTTTGTTCTGCCTGATGACTTATGGATAGAGAAAGATGAGATTTTACACTGAGCTGCAGAACCATTATTCCTTTTGTAGAATGACTGAAATGATTGTCCTTCCTTGCCCTGACTCATGAGAGATTTATGGCATGGTATTTCAGCCAGATTTACTGCGTGTCTTTTTCATAGGACAATATTAAACCCAGTTTGCCATGAAAGGATTCAACTGCTAAAGTGGGAGGTGACTGTGCTGCTGCATTTGGGAACCTTTTGGAGTTGAGGCAGTTCTGATGAAGATATTTATCCAGAAGGGAACTATCATCTGTGCAATATCAAAGTGCGTGCGCGTGGGTGGAACCACATATTGGGAATACTCTTTCATGACTATTTCAATGTCGTTATTTTAATTGTTTAGTTGAACAAGACTCATCTTATGGGGTATGCTAATAACTAAATCCCTCTGAAAGGAATCTGCCTCCATTCATTAACATCACTGACCAAGATTATTTGCCAGCAAGTTCTTATGGGAGATGACAGAATAGACTGCGGTGCATTACCACTCCCTCAGATTCAGCTGGATTTTAAAGAATAAGTTCTCTTTCAGCACAACATAAGTAATATTTTGAGAAAGTGGTGGATTTGCTGCCTTTCTTACATCCATGTAAGCTTCCTGGTTATTTTAAGGCTACCACTAGCTGTTGAGCCAGATGCTGGAACCCCTAGAGCAGGCTGTATGGCCTGTATTGTTATCTAGGACAAACAAAATGATTTATGTTGGACTCCATGATCTTATGCATCTTTTCCAACCTAAATAAATCTATGGTTGTAAAAGGCCACACTGGCCGTAAGAACTCTGATTGACTCTGCAGGCTTGTCCCCCCGCTAGCTGCTGCACTCCAGCAATAGGCTCTGGCACAGAAGCGCAGCTCAGACCCTTTTGCCCCATCCGTGCAATCTGGCTCGGACTTGAGAACAGCAGTGGGCAGGACAGAGCAATGCAAACAGGTCAGGTACAGCTGCCCTGCTTTGTGCAGGCTGTCTGCAACTGTAGAGACCTTAAAACCATTCCAGTGCAGGACCTGCATTAATACACATTGCAGTCTCAGCATGTCTTACTATTTCAGGGTTTCTTAATGAACACAACACAAATGAAACCACAGGACTTGTGTGCAATTGGTTGGAGGATCTATAAATTCAAATCCAACCCTTTTGCTTTACTGATCACTGCAGACAGGCCTTAAAAAGGAGTGCCTGGAAACCATTCTCATCACTGTGACCAATGCCCTTTATCTACCTATTTATTTTTAAGGGCAAGACCGCTGCCCTGTGCACTATTTGTGATGCAGTTCCTGTTTCCAAACAGATTTTTCAGATTTTAATGGCTTAACTCTTAGGCTACTGAGTCTTATCTCTGGGCCACTCATGCAAGCGTATGTCACCAGTACTGTCTATTCACCACACTGTCTGCCTGTTTGCTTCAAGATATCAGCAGAGGTCTTTAAAGCTGTCTCTAGTTTTGTACACATGTGTACGGATGGTTTTCTGCCTCTGTGTGGTGCTATATAGTGTGTGTTCCTCCACCAAATTCCTGCATGCCTCCAGTTTCCTAAGCAAGTCTAGAACCCATCCAAAACTCATTATCTTGATATTCACTGATACTATTTGTCAAGTATCTGAGGGACCACTCATAAACCAGTACCAGGCACGCTCCTTTTGGAACATCTTCTATGACTCTTAATTATTTTAAGATGTGTTGATGGCACAGCAAGTATTAAAAAGCAAGCAAATGATTATAAGGTTAGTTTTATTGGAGAAAGAACCTTCTCTTTTCATTTGGATGCGGAGATCCAACTACCTGACTATCCCATGCTGCTCTGGAAAGAACTGAGCTTATCTGCTCAGACTGGATATTCCATCATTTTGCTCTGCTGGGTTTATTATTTATTGATTTACATTTTATTATTGATTACTGCAACAGTTGGTAAACCTGTTCTAGAGAACCTTCCCAGCAACTGGATAAAAAAAATTGAAGAAAAGGAAATAGATCTGTAATTTCAGAGATCAGAGACCGAGTAATGAGCATACTCCTACAGTCAGCAGAAATCAATATCCAGAAATAAAAATATCCAGCAAGCTGTATTCTGCTCTCTCTTACACTAAATACAAACACATAACATGGATGATGCATGTGAGAATGAGGCAGAACAGTGGGAGAAGTACGATAAACAGGAATAGCTTCCTAGCGCCTTGGAGCTGGGAATCGGCTCTGCATCTAGAGTAACTAGCCAAGCTGGGGAGGCATAAGAAGTCTTTTTGGCTCCAAGCTCAAGGAGAATACACAGCTCTGTGCTGGTTTCAATCACAAAAACAGAAGTCCACAGGAGCAGGGAAGAACCAGGAGCCCTACCAGGCAGTTACAGAAGTACATGCAGAACACAAGCAGAGCAGCCACGTTATCCATGTTTGTGTCCGCTTTAACTGGCCCTCTGTTAGCAGTGCACAGCAATGCTAGCAAGAGACAAACAGCCCATTTGCTTCAAGATTCATTTGTAAATACTGGATGGTCAGGTAATAACTTGAAGCAGAGTAAGTCTAATGAACAATACTGACTGTCCTTATTTACTGGATGTAACAGAGCAAAAGTGGGCTGTCTCAGGTGAAGAATAAAACAGAACATCCAACAGTACAAACTTTACACCATGATAAATGCATACTGAGAATTATGCATATTTCTAAGAGCAACATATCTCCCCCTCTCCCCCATTCCCTCAAAAAGAGGAAAGAAAAAGGAAAAGCTGCTATTTTGGAGATGAGTAACAGTCATCAAACTGCTCCACATCTGATCAAAGCTGGAGACCCTCACCAAAAGCTGTTAGTGAAAATAATGTATTTTCCGCCTGTCTTTTGAAAGACAAGCTGTAATAGCATCACAGCTGAGTTTTGACAATACAACTAGCTTTCTATGCAGCAGGAAATAAAAAGACATAAAAGGTACTGAATTATCACTACAACTCTGTAATACTTACTTAGACCTGTTTTCTTTGCATCTTGACTCATTCACGTGCGCTTGCAACCAGGTTGCACTTTTATGTTATCTTAATATTGTTAGCTAATTCTGGAAATAATCCCGTTGAAATAAATCATTGAAATAAAGCAGCATAAGCTTTTTTTTAAGGATTGGATCACACAGTTACCAATATGTCAGAGCTTTTTAGAAGCAGATATTCTCTGTTGCATGTAAGAGATATTATTTAACACAGATATATGAATTTAGACATAATACACTGGTATTATATTGCGTGTACTTTCAGTCTAACATTTACCCATCTGAGCTTGATTGAGCCTTGGTGGATGACTAAGTTGAAAGAGCCTTGTTTTGTGTTATAGGACACTTGAGACTGTGCTCAATTTACTAACAGCGATATGATACTGAACACCACTGGGACAGTAAGAAAATTAAACAAATAATTAGAAGAAAATGGCAAGGATTTACAATGGTCTAAAGTGCCCATTAGGGACGTAACTGATGTGTACACTAGAACAACATTATATCAAATGGAAACTCTCATCTAACTTTTGCTGGAGTGAAAAGATGCAATTCCACTGACTGTCAAAGTATCTTATCTCTAAAGGACCAGATGCGCTATTGCATAACTTCAAGAGAATCATTTAGATAAAAGTTTAAAAAATGACTGATTATAGCATGCTTTTTAATCTATGAGTTCTGTAAAGATGGGATGGCAACTGTCATTAACAGGAATTGCAAATGTGCGGATCCTCTCTCAGTGATCAGTTTGGAGAGGTGGCTCTGCTACAGCAAGATTTTGGGGAAACTGGAAACGAATGAGATGGTCATGGTTTAGTCCAAGGTATATAGAGCTCCAGTATTTATTACATACTGTTTTTATAGGAGGATGATTTTGGTCACACAAATAAATAGAAATTGCAGTGTTGAAGGATATACTTTGAGGAAATGATCATTCCCCTGTCCCTGAGAGACATACATACGGGTTACATTTGTTCCTGACAGCATGAAAGAGCTTCCTGAGTTTTGGGAAAGATTTGAATTGGATTTATAACCCAGAAATGAAGACCAAGAGAAGAAGTAATAATCCGAGGATGAGTTTTGTCACTCTTTGTGCGGCCTTCAAGCTGTGACTCCTCGACATGAGTCTCCTCAGTATCACAGGGATGAGACTTTTGAGAGTAAAGAACTACATGGATTGCTTCCAATTGATTTTGCCCCCCACAAGCAATCAAAGGGTTGATCCTCCAGTATTTCTACAATGTCAAGTTGCCCCAAAACTGCCTTTTTATATGCAGCTCTCAATACCCGAGATACCATATTACCTCCCAACTTTTGTCATCTCAGAGTAGGAAGAAAAAGAGGTTAGGTTTTATCAGTCTTTTTGTCACATGAGACAAGAGGAGGAGAAGGTGGTAGGGAAGAATTCTAACTGCTGCTTCTGCCTCCTTTTTTTTTATGCTGTGAGGACAGCCTGAACAACTAAATCAAAACCACCAATAACTTGCAATCTAGTTTTGTCCTGTCTAGTGATAACAGGCAAGACACACAGCAACAAACCAAGTGCTCCTGGAGCCGTCCTGTTGCAAACCTTCCTGGACGTTGGACTTTCCTAAGTGCAAAAATCTAATACATACTAAAACAAATAAAACATTGGCTTATCAGGTTTTACTTAAAACTGACACACACAGGAAGCAGATCTTTTGATCAGCTGTGGTTTTTTGTTTGTTTGGGGTTTTTTGCCTAGTAACTATAAAGTTCTTAATTTCAGAAAATCCAAAATCCAATGTACTTTCACTGTAAGTATGCACTAGATTATTTATATTTATAATAACTGTTATAACTTTATCTACAGACGGTTAATAAACCTTTTTTTGAATAATTAATACTTCAATAATAGATTCTTAATAGCTCACATAGCTAATCTAACTGCTGATTCAACTGAATTCTTAGCAAAATAAATGAATTGGGGAACTTACATCTTATACTTCAAATGTAGTTGATAATTCATAATTGCTACAGCCTGCATGTGCTGTAGGAGTCAATCCTAAAGAGACAAGTATGTTTTATATAATAATAATTGTAATGAAAAAGTAGTCCATAGAGAGTTTCTCATTCACGCAGTCACACTTCTCATCTCCTGCAGTATTTTGCCTCTCTTGTATATTTATTTAACCTCTTAGGTGCATCAATTAAAACCCTAACTCCTCAGATAAATCAGATCACTGTTTCCAACCTGATAAACAGCACTTGGACAGTTTATCTAATTTTCTAATTACCTTAAATTATGTAGATACAATCAGTAGTTTCTAACTTGTAACAACAAGAAAGCCAGAGGAGGATGGATAGTAAACTGCCTGTAAAAGAAATACTGTTGTTTAGTAGTCCTGTCAGACACCCAGCTGTCACAGAGGACACTTTAGAAAGTGCCCCAAGGCACTGCTGGGAGTCAGCAAGATCAAATCATTGATCCTTTGCAACAGAGATTATTAGATAAACATCTGCTATTCAAAACATTGGCTGAACTCATTTCATGAAAGAAGAAAGGTCAAAAAATTCTAGTCATAAGGCCAAGCCAAATTTATCAAGAATTAATATGTCTTCATCAATAAATACATAGGTGAAGACATCAGGTATTATTTTCCCAGTCCTCTTCCTGATGGATTTTTAAGATGAAGAGAAATCAAATGCCTTTCTGAAGTCTTACTTTGTATTGTGAAACAAATCATACAGAGAATCCAACAGAGACACATAAAATAAATGGGAATATGACAGCAGGTTCACTAGGTTGGGATTTTTTGTCCCACAAGTTTCACAGCTTGCTGGCTTTTTTGTCCTTAAAAAAGTTACATCTTGCAACCATTCAGCTTAAACTGGTCTGAATTGAAAGCAGTCAGAAGAATGAACAAACCAGAAAGTACATGGACTTAATAGGCACCTTAAAAAGAAAAATCCTCTACTAGCAATTTTTACACAGCTAATTAAAAGGAAATCATGAGACTGGTTAGGATCTTTTCGTTGACATCAGCTGAACCAAAATTTAAGTAGGACTTTTTGAGATAATGCTTTTAAGATGTCACAGGCAAGATACATCACTGCCTGCAATGAATCTGGATATTGGGGTTTGTTTAAGAGCCAATAAGATGAGAACTTTTGCAAATAGATTATCTTTCACGCCTTTCATCTGTACCTTCCCTCCCTGCAGGGAGGTGGCTATTGGCCTGGGAATGGTTGGGCAGAAAGTTAGGTCCATCTGTGCTGTGTAGCAGCTCACTCTTACCTGTCTCAGGTGTCACCGGCTGGTGTCCTTGGTGCATCCCCAGGCTTCCATCTCCTCAAAGCTCCCTGATCTCCAGGATCTTTTCCCCAGCCAGGAACTTCACCTTCTTCTGTCCAGGTCCCCTTCTTTGTTCCAAGACCCCCTCTATCCAGAATCCCTCATTTTCTGGCACTCCAAAACTCACTTTTCCCCCATGTAAACAGTTTTCGTGCATAAACACACGGTGCAAGCAGCCTCCTAACTAGTGGTTCTGTTTCATGTCATGTCAGTAACTGGAAGAGTCCAGATATGCCACTTTCATTTACACTTTCAGGTGTTTACAATCAGATTCCACCAATTGCAGAGAGCAAGCAGCAGGCTTCTGCTTGAGACTTTAATGTTCAAATTTGGACACTAACCCCTGCACAAACACCCAACTACCTGCTAGTATTCATGGCTTAAGCTATTATTTTTGTCTACACGAGTATTTGGTATAAGCCCGATTCCACTTCCAGTGAAGACAACCAGATTAGTTTTACTTGTTTCAATAATTTTCAGTAACAGAATTTTCCAAGGGCTGATTATTTGTTGCACACAAATGTATTTTTCTGAAGTGGTTCAGCTAATCCATTAAACAGTTGTTTGCCCACTGGATTCAATTATTCATGTGTGAATAAAACTTGTCTAAAAACGTTGTTAGTATGAAAATCTCCAGAAGTGTTTCTTAAGCTGCTGAAAGGTTCTGTCGGTATTACAAACCTTACACTTCTCAACAGAATTAAGGAGCTAAATGCATTTTCAAGTTTTGCTTGAACTACTGGAGGAAGTCATGAAACAAAAGAAATATGACACCTTTTGTTAGCTCTTGCTCTGAATTAATATTATGAATTCTAATAATTTTTATATAACCATTTTCTTTCATTTAAGTACATTAATGAGCTAGGTCAAGGAATTAAAAACTGGAATACAGCACCATAGCCACCTCAAACGTTATTACCACAGGCAAAAATTATCCAGTATATGTACCTAATTTTAGACATGTTTGGGTGGATCCTTTTTCAGCCAAACATTTTAACACAGATGCACATATTTTGCTGAATAAAACCAGCCATCAACCTAGCATGGTTTAGTGGTGGACTTGACAGTCCTGGGGTAACAGCTGGACTTGATGATTTTAAAGGTCTTTTCCAACCTAATTGATTCTTTGTCACTACCTGAAATGTATTCTTAAGTAGTTTGCACAGCTGTGGCCCAAAGACGATTTAAAATTTCATCTTTATAATTTTTCTCTTCTAGTGCCCCCCCTAAAATCACATTTGAAGGCAGAGCAGCACTACAAAGAATGAGAGACCATCCCACCAGATGTCTTTCATGAAGCTGGTAAAACTGTAAAGCATGTTTATAGAGTTACCATTTTATCAATTTATAAAGATTTACCAGAAAGTAACTATATCAATAGAAAGGTCATTTCATTGACAAAATCTTACACAGCTTACTAGATCCAAGGAGTGGTATCTGTCCAAGAAAGTGGTAAAAATTCTTGCTGCTTATAACCTGGAATTTTCAATGCGTTATGTAATTGTGCAAGGCATTACCATACATTGGTAACAAAATAGAGAAGATGCATCCCTGACAAAATCTGGACATGTTCAAAGAAAAGATAAAAATATTTCACTATGAACGAAAAGACATTAAAGATTTGCAAACCCCTGTTTTCAGCCAGTCTAAACAGTATTATTTATTTGCCTGTGGGGTTTGATTTTAGTCTGAAGCAGATAGCTGGCATATATGATTTCACTTAAATTCTTACAGGTTTGGCAAACTGGCAACCTAATTCAAACTTGAAAAGTTGATTACTTGAAACATAATGATGTGCTGTCAACCTTGCCCATAACTTCAAAGCTCAGACTCTGGAAAGTACTAAAACTTTTACAGTGAAGGCACAAGGATACATGCAACTTTAAAGGTTATTCCCTAAGCAATATACGCAGCATATGAAAATCTCGCCTTGATGCAGAACATTTAGAGGAAATACTACTATTACTTCTTGTCAGTGCTGGCAAGTTAAGAAAATGGCAACAAAACTCAGTAAGCCTCATACGAGATTGGTTTCTAGTGTCCAGCTTATAAATGTAGAGAAGAAAGGCCTCCTTTCCTCTAGGCTAAACAACCCCGGTTCCCTCAGCTGTTCCTCATCACAAGTTGTGCTCCAGACCCTTCACCAGTTGCATTGCCCTTTTCTGGACCTGCTCCAGCACCTGAATGTCTTTCTTGCTTGCAGTAAGGGGCTCAGAACTGAAGACAGGATTCAAGGTGCAGACTCACCCATGTCAAGTACAGGAGGACGGTCACCTCCCTGGTCCTGCTGACTACACTATTGCTGATAGAGGCCAGGATGCCGTTAGCCTTCTTGGCTGCCTGGGCACAAGCTGGCTTATGTTCTGCAGCCGTCAATCAGAACCCCTAGGTCCTTTTCTGACGAGCAGCTGTCCAGCCACTCTTCCCCAAGCCTGGAGCATTGCATGGGGTTGTTGCGGCCCAAATGCAGGACCTGGCACTTTGCTGTGTTGAACCTCATACCATCAGCTACAGCCCATTGATCCAGCCTGTTCAGATCCCTCTGCAGAGCCTTCCTATCCTTAGCAGGTCAACACTCCCAGCCAACTTGGTATCATCTGCAAATTTACTGAGGGTGCACTCAATCCCCTCATCCAGATCATCAATAAAGATATTAAACAACACTGGCCCTAACACTGAGCCCTGAAGGACATCACTAGTACCAGCTGTCAACTACATATGATGCCGTTCACCACCACTCTTCAGGCTTGACTATCCAGCCAGTTTCCAACCCAGTGAAGAATCCACCTATCCAGGCCATGAGCAGCCAGTTTCTCCAGGAGAATGCTGTAGGAGACAGTGTCAAATGCTTTACTGAAGTCCAAATAGACAATGTCCACAGCCTTTCCCTCATCAATCAGGTGGGTCACCTTATCATAGAAGGAAATCAGGTTGGTCAAGCAGGACCTGCCGTTCATAATCCTATGCTAACTGGGCCCTATCCCTCCATTTTCCTGCACATTGATGTTGCTTTCTATGGAGCTGTTAAAAGTTAGATTGCTATTTCAGCTTTAGATTCAGGCTCCCAAGAAAAGAATGATGCTAACAAACTTGTTTCTCTTCCCCCTCCCTCCTCCAAAGGAACAAGAAAGCATGAACTCCAGTTATAGCTATCACAGTAACTTTGCATAAATATTCTCTAGCATGCTGAGCTGCTCTATGTTAAATGCTCTGTACTGTTATGTCACAGAAGTGTTTCTATATCCACTACAGTAGGAAGTAGGAAGGTTCTGGGACTATTGCCTAGGGTGAAATACAGTGGAAACTTGCTGCATCCCTAGTACAACCTAGCCACACCAATGAAGCAGGTAGGTGCTCCTATAGGAATTACACAGTGTACTGGCCTGAATGTATGCAAAGTTTCAGTACAGAGAAAGCAATAAACATGCATGTAGAAAGTACAGGGGAAGGCATCTGAAAAGGTATGACAATCACACACAGTTAAAATCTTAAGCTTTTCATTGCATTTCAAGTATTATTAGATACAAAACTGGATGCACTTACATAATTCACACTGGAACTGTGCTGCTGAATCATAGAATAGTTAGGGTTGGAAAGGACCTTAAGATCATCAAGTTCCAACCCCCCTGCCATGGGCAGGGACACCTCACACTAAACTGTGTCACCCAAGGCTTCGCTCAATCTGGCCTTGGATATATAAGCCAGAATAATGAGACATTGTTAGCTACAAGGTGACTGACTCATACCAGATGTTTTGTTTGAGTAAGAAGACAACTGCTGTGCTTGATAGGCCAAACTACCATATGTTTCTAGAATAGCAGAGACCTACTTTATTCTGTGATTTGCTGTCAATGTCTGGTAATACTGGCCAAAGTGGTTTGCTGATTCAATAACCGCAAGTTCTGTTTCTCTAAAAGTCATATGAGCTTTTAAAGAGACTATATGTGACTAATCAACAGCCCAGTCTGCCTTTTCACAGTCCTTTTCCTGCAGGTAAACCAAGATATAACAGGAAACGCAAAGTGGCATCTGCAGTGAATTCCCTGCCTCCCCCTGCAAAACTGCAGAAGCCCTAATCCTGCTACTGCAGGCAGTGCAAGTGCAAGGGCATGAGTCTGGGCAGGCTTGGCACTATCTGCTCTTCTATTTCCCAGTTAAACTCAGACCTTACTCATTTAGGCTGATTTGAGAGAAGATGGACCTCATCCCTCATTTGCAGCTCCACTGGGACTCTGATAATGAGAATCCCTAGGAGATGTGTTTCCCCAGTGAGGGCTTAGTTCACCATGGGTTTTAAGGTTAGGTCCCATGCATGTGCAAAATACTGTCCTTGAGGAAAGCACTCAGAATAAAATGACTGAGTTCTTTGCTTATTTTGCCTTTTATGTGAAAAGTTCAAGAGAGATTATTTTAGGACTGTATATCAGATCTCTTTGACAGTTGCCCTGATTTATTAACCTATAACTGGGGTAAGGGAACTGGATACTCATACCTGATGTCAGCAGGAGACAAGGATCTGATTTCCTTAGGCTCTTCTGAAACCCCAGCATACATTTCTCAACCAATTGAAAGTAGATTAACTGCAATTCAGAGAGGTTTCTTCCTGCTCTGTACAGATACTATTCTGAGCTTCATCTTATCACTATGCATAAAAATATACTGTTATATGACAACAGGATGAAAAAACAAATGTCCAAATGAATACAGAAATAAGAGATCTAAAATTAACAGTGAGGAATCATATTTGAAAAACTGGCCCACAAAAGGACTGGTATCACAGTTTAACACAGGTATGTTACAAGAATTAAGATTTACTTCACTGTGAGAAGACCAAGCCTATGAGGTATTGTAGCATCTGTGACGAAGATCATAAACACAATCATTAAATATAATAATAATCTATGAAGTAGATTGTTTCTTTTCTCCACATTTATTATTTATCACCAGTACTCAAAACCCAATTAGAAGTGGCTTCAAAGCCAAAGTATTTATAAGCCAAATAGTTCTGTGAAGAGCTATTTTGTCATGACATACAAACAATTTAGCTCATGGGGCACAGCAATGTATAAACATTCAATTTCTAAACTGTCCAAGAACCTAAACTATGCTTTGCAAAAATACAACATCATCTTGGCCAAGATTCTGTGATTTGCTAACAACATCCTATTTTCTACCAGTATTCCAGATTCCTTTGTAAACGTTCATAAAGTTACCTTCTAAATAAGTAGATAGACATAGGAACAGCAAAAATTTATTTATTCTTTACTAAAATGGTTGATTCGGTTTCACTCAGATGTTCAGTCTCTTAGCTCAAAACAACATTTAAAAACTTCAATACAACCAACACACACCTTCTCCTTTACAAGATCCTTAGAACCTATGTTCAAAATTATTCATGTGCTTCTGAGATTCTGCTCATATTTAGAAAGCAAGCTTTCTTTACTGCAACTAATAACTACCTAGGACTGCTGCTTTTTCCTTTCTGTTGGGCATTTCAGTTACTGAGGTTCCACTCCCTAAGTATGACCAAGAGCAGCCTCACAGAATCAGCTTTATGTAGTCAAAATGAACATGACAGCTGTTAATAATCTGGAGACTACTGCAGAAAGAAGAAAAGCTACAGCTACCCATAGAAGGCAAATAAGCTGCATTACTGATGCAGTAATACTTATTCAAAATGGTTTTAGGCTATAGAGAGTCATCAGTATTGGTGGTTGGCAGAAACCTTAGTGACATCCTTCGACTCTCATAAGAACTCAAAATACGGAATTCTCTCTATATGTAGAGCCTTCAAAAACATTATGCTATTGACTTTCAGTATCCATAAATCTCTCCTTCCCCCAAACATGCTGGCTATTTCAGTATAATACCCAATACCCATTTGGAAGTCTTTCCAAATTTTGCTTTCCTTATTTAAATGGCAGATGAGAGGGTCTAAATCATGCTCACAACATTATCATGGAGTTTCTGCAGCAGTTTGTTTTCCAACAGGTCTGCTCACTTTTTTTAAAGACGTAAACTAGAACTTACAATCCTGAAACAATAAAATCATCAGAGAAATCAGTAAGGGCAATCAAATTTTTTAAATTTAACTCAAAGCAGAACTGTTGAGGATAGTTATTCCAATGAAAACAAGCAAAATTTATAGTAATACACTTTTGCCAACACAGAAGCCATCAAAACCATGGCAGCACAGTTTTTGATGCTGGCATTTTTTCCAGCAAACTATCAGAAAAAGCAACCTATCCATCTTGCTGGCCTTCAAAACATTACTTTTTCTCCTCATTATACACTCAAAAGGGTATAGGATTAGTTTTTCAATAACATTACCTGTCCCAGTGATCTCCAGTCTAGGCTGGCACTTCCAATATACACATGCTGTTTATCAACAATCCAGAAGGATGACTGAAGCCGACCTTCATTATATGCTGACATGTTCATATACAATACTTCAGCACCTACAGATTAAAAGATAAAATAATAAAGAGCACAATTCAAAATAGCATAGTGTACATTATTAGAAAAACCCCAATTCACATTTCAGGGCTTCAGCTTCTGAAACTAGTGAGGGAGGTAATTAAATGTACCATTAAGATTTAAAATGAATGATAAATAGTGTTAGTGTCCCACTGTTTAAGGCATTAACATATATTCCAAAAAAGCAGGTATAGGGAACATTGCCATGCATTATACTGTTTACTTAAGTTTCTTCCATTTTAGAACCAAGTAATTGCTGGAGTTTTTTCCAGCACTGCGTGTTCCTAAAAATAGTTTATTTTTGAAGGTCCATTCTGCAACTCAAACCTGCTATATGTTATAATAATGACCTTTAAAATACAAGCCAAAGTACAACACCTCCCTTAAAAGCAGACTCTGCTCCTTTGCCATGTGCTGTGGTTGAACACCAGTGGACAGCTACGGAGTGAGGAAGTAAGCAAAGGCCTAACATGCTGAAACTGCTCTTAATCCTGCTAATCTGTGATATTCAACCTACCACTTTGAACTGCACAGTCGTAATAGGGACTGTAGGGCACTGAAATCAAAGGAGCCACCTGTCAGGTAAAAGCACATTGGCTTCATCACATCATTAGGAATGCCTGAACTGGCCTCATCAGTATGTTTGCAGGACTAAATCCGTAATATACTTAATACTAGGTAAATTTAGGGGATTTCTCTCATCATTATTGTTCTTTCAGTGCTCCAGTATTTGTAAGATTAGGTGATTAATCTGAATTAATCATTGCTAAAGGTAATTTAAAGTAACCCACTCATCCTCACATTTTAGTCACGACAGTATCTAGGGAAGAGAAGTGACTATAAACAGCATCCTGGAGGGCAGTAATGGTACCAGCCATCTCCCATTAAATATTCATAGGATCTTGTACCCATGGGATTAGTACTGTGAATTCCAATAATGGCTGGATATGAGTCACAACTTCAAAAGAATTCCAGGTTTACCTAGAGAACTAAAATGTTTCTTTTCATCTAACTTCCTGTTTCTTACCTCCTAAGAAACACTTGACTCACAACTTTAAGCAACAGTTACCAGTACTAAATATTTATTTTTTATCATGAAAACTGTAATTCTCACTTGAAGAAATGATTCCAGAAGTTCAGACATCAAGAAAAGAAGAAAAATCAGGAAAGGGACACTTTTCATGAAGCACCAGACACACACCATAGGATTTTGAGCAAGTTACAGAACGTGGTTCAAGCGTTGTATATTTGCTGCAACCCAACTACCTTTCCATTTTTTCCTAGGTAAGCACACATGAATGTATGTATCCACATTCACCTATGCTTAAAAACACAGGTATTTTCCAATGTTCCTTGGAAAACATTGCTTCTGACTTTCATTTCATGCATTAATGAGCAGAACTGCTCATGATATGCGCCAAATGGAAAAGAAATCAGAAAATGCTATAGCTGATGTTAAATGGTTACATTATTTTCTGCTGAATAAACAAAATAAAAGCAGCTCCTACTAGCTATGAAAAATGATTCTGAGGCACTAAACTTCTAGCTGCTTATCTGAAAACTGTGTTTAAAATCAAGTTTAACATAGCAGTTTGCCTTGGTCATATTTTCTTTCCATGCATCTAATTTGCAACATTAAATAGCAGTATGAATTTGACACCCACAACACACCTACATCAAGTAGGTTAAAAACGAAATGTTAGGATTTTTGCTGAGAGAAGGTAGAACAGTCAGAAACAACAATGAGCTTCTTTCTCATATCTAAGAGCTTAAAATAAACACAGCTTAAAAACATTTTTAACATATCCACTGCTGAACAAAAATGCTGATTGCCAAAGTTACAACAGGAATCCATTTACCCAGTAATCAGCAGACACCATCAGTAACCTGACACAAAATTCAGAAGTTGTAAACCACCAGGATCTGTGGGCGTGCGTAGTTTAAGCAGTGGGATGGGACTATCACTCTGAAATGTAACCTAAGCTTCAATTACCAAAATAGTGAGCATAGCAGTGCAGGAGATACTGCTATCACACATATCATTAAAATCAAATCCTGGGACCTAATTTCTTTTCTTTCTGGAAGCAGCCAACTCATATGGCTGAGGAAAAAGTATCTCCAACTCAATTAAAAAAAAGTCATGTGTTGCAAACAGCAGCTGCTGTGCAGCCTATTAATGAGCCCTTCATTTTTGATGCAGGAAACACGTATCAGTATTGGTAATTGCCTCTGTTCCAGAACCTCTTGAGATGTTTTGCTCAAACAGGCTTATCAGGCCTTCAACATAATGCATCATCTCTAGCATGGTCCAGGAACCATGAGGAAATTAAGTCAGACTGATCAATATGTGAAGCCATAACAGAACGCTCCATCATGCTGCAGTCTCAGTTACACAAAGCTGTGGGTCTGCTGAGTTCACCAGAAGGCACAATTTGTAGGCTTGATTGCCAACAAAGATGCCAGATTCTTAAAAAATAAGAATTTTGTTCCACTGAAGATTAAACTGCAGAGAAAACCAGTGGTGTCGCTTAAAAACCTCAAGGGGATTTTCCTGTTCCATAAAACTGTGCGTTCAAAAGGTTGGGCCAGATTGCTGTCTTTCCGCAGGAAAAGACCACTGTAGGGATCAAAGCATGCTTTAAGTAACATATGTTTCCCTGAGTACTTTTTCTTCTAGGTGGGGAGGTCTTATACTCTATAAGGCAGATGACTGATGTAGCCTAGAATGCAGAGGGGACCCTGCAATTGAGAGCCTGGACCTTCTCCATGTGATAGGAACACAGCCCCTGCGAGGTGCCAGGCTGCTACTTAAGAATACCTCTTGATTTGGTTCATAATGGCAGAAAAAAACAGAAGACAGTAGTAGTACTGCAAAAAGACTGACTTTTCATCCATTTCCAAAATCCAATTCCTAAAGTAATCCCAAAGAAGGATGGCACAAGTGAGTGCTATTTACATTTCCAGGCTTGCAATATCCTGTTTGGTCTAGCTGCCTGCTCTCAGATACTCCACTAACAGTGTCATGAAGGCTACAGGGCAAGCTTGGTTTCCAGAACAGGAACTTAAAGCTGGGACCTTTCCTATGTATTTGAGCAAAACCACTAAGCTGTTAGCATGAGACTTAAATCAAGAGCTCATCACATACATACTCTGCCATGAAAAATTGCATGAAGCGCATCCTGGTGCACCTGTGCTGTGGCATATGCTAGCTGCAGGTCACCAGATAGCTACACAAACTTGGAGACTCTTCCTCCTGTGAGACTGCAGGAGGCTGGGGCTCACAGGGCTGCCACTCAGCCTCCACATCCAGGTTTATGCAACAGTCTGCAAAAGGTGCAGCAAGAGGCTTTGGATCCAGCGTCTGTGAGCAGTACCAGCTTCTCCTGGTACAAAGGCAACATCACTGAGCCAAATCACCTCTCTGGGGTGGATATGGGAAATCATTTTTGTAAAGAAGACCTAGAAAGAGCAACTGTACAGGCTGCTATTATCACAGCTGCCTTGAAAGGAAACATGCAAATTCTGCCTGCAACAGCTTTCAACAGCACCAGTTACAGGCTAAACTCACTCGGGAGTTAGCAAACATAACGCCCAAGAAACAGAAGCTGCATTTGCTTGTACCACGGCTAAAACTGGCCTTCTGTCTTCACAACTTTCTTACTTTCACTGTAATGGTTTTAAAACCAGGGAGAAAGAAAAACGGGAAAGAAGAAGGACTTGAAGATTGAGAGGAGGGCCAGACAGTGGCATCCCAGATGTTGCAGCATGAGCAATCCCAGAAGTTGCAGCATGAGCAATGCTATGATTCACAACAGATAGAGAAAGGATGAGGAAAATACCAAAAGCCCTGACCTCATTAGCCTTGACAGTAGGAAACAGTGCTGGAGCAGAAAAGAGTGTGGAAAGAAATGGAGTTACACGATCTGACAGCATGTTTTGGGACTGCGCATTGTGCAGAGCTCTGGTTGTAGAGCCAGGCTGGGCTCTGCTACTTTCTGCTAGGAATGAGAGGGTTGTAAAGGTGGAGGAGATGAATAGGGGCTTCTGAATGCCTCTCCTTCCCCATTTTGGAAAAATGGAGTTTGTCAAGTGCAGGCTGCAGAGGCACAGTAGGCAATGAAACGGGGAGCGCGCTGGGGCAGGAGGAGCTACATGGGGCTATTGATAGGATTAGAGAGTGGAGGGGGGGTGTGGAGGGATCACAAATTAAAAGGGACAGCTGGATACGAGGAAGCACTACTATATGAAATGATTTTGGCCAATGAAAGCATCGCCGCTTACAGCTCTATTGTGTATTTGCAGTTTGAACATGACAAATGCTTCTGCACCACATCCTGCACGTATTCCTGCCACCATTCCCATCACCATGAAGCTGGCCACAGTAGGAACAGCAGCCCTTCTCTGCTTACCCCATTCTTGCTGTCCTTTCTCTCTTCTCATCACCATGTCCATATGCTTTCTTCACAGCTCTGTTTTGTACCATTCTCTTCATTCTGTGTATTCCCAAGCTAATACTCCAAGTAATGAGACCTTTAAAAAGGAGCTTGAGAATGTGAGCTGTGGCCTCTTTGTTCCACCCCACTGCTGACAGTCACTTGGCACACAAAGACATAGGTTTTGATCTGTACCTTTTGGAGGGAGGGCCTCAAGTCAGAGTTGAGAGCAGACTTAACCAATCCGTACCATGAATCCTTGAGCTCACAAGCATGCATACCCTTTAGCACAGCTGCTGCTTGAGCAGCCGGCACAGCACCTTGCACGGTCTCTCTAGGGGGCTACCCTATGGCTGTAGGGCAGCACATGCAGTGCTTGCCATTGTGCCATAGACCTGCTGCATTCTTTCACTAACCTGAGTTTGCAGATCAATACAGAAGCAGTTAATCACCATGTGCTAACTCAGAACGATCAACAAAATATCCTTTATTACCCCCAGGTCCTACGCTTGTTGCCTAAAATATAATTTGCTCACTAGGATATGGAAGTGCACACACACAGATGCATAGTGAATGTCTCTTGCCCTACACTTCGCAATAGACACTTTCATTTTATTTATTTGCTTTCAATTTCAAGAGTTAGCGCAAAGTACATCCATGAATGAAAAGACAAAACCCCAGAGTTTTCTATACTCTGCTTACACGTGGCAGGGTAGCAATCTCACACTGGGCAGACACAAGTAACCCAGGCAGAGGATCATCTCCCCAGGAATTTTCTTGCTTTTTTCTCAACTGATTGCAAAACATCTGGAGGTCTTCCAGAAGCCCCATTAGTGCGACCCCTCAGCACTCAGAGGAGGACAAGTACAAAAGCAGAGGAATGCACAACTTGACAACAAAGTTATTTTTACGTCTCTAAATGATTACAAGACGAACTAGACAATTTACTGCTTTTGTGCTCTTTATGGAATATTGGATTTGAAATCAAATTTAAAGTCTGCCTGGCCCCAGAAGGATTAATGGTTGAAACTTAAAGACAGAACATTCAAGGACTCTCAGGGAAATCTCTGATGGTAGTACCTTAAGTTTGAATCAGCTCTTTCCTTTACATTCCCCTCTGCTCCTCACATTCACTGCCTCCCTCTTTTTTAAAAGCTGCCAGGACTGAACCCTGCCACTCTGGGATTATACGCCCATCATGACTTTATAAAAAGTGTACCAATAAAAACCTTGCTGCCTTTTCTTCAGCAGCCCCATATGCAATGGCCACACACACAGAAAACTAGATCATGGTTACTCAAGTAAACTACATTTTAGTACAAGCCGAAGCAATCTCCAGAAAGCTTTCACAATGCAATTTACATTCACACCACCTTGGCCTATCTTAAACTGTAGCACTCAAGCTACCTGCATAACAAATATGTCTTTCTGAATGAAATTCCCACTCACTCCCAATAAACCATATTTTACTTCCAGCAAACCATAAACTAAGTGTACACACAGCTTCTCAAAACAACACTGGCTCCCAAAGTTAATGCTGCCTATAGTAAAGTGAGTCTGCTTCTGAAATGCATATTTTCATGAAAAATGACTGTAATGCTTACTGCCTTAATTTTACAGCACTTGAGGTCACTGACACAGGTAATTCTGAGGAAATCAGTGCACAGGAGAGGAATCTGTAGCTGCAGCTCCACAGCCCCCTCTGGTCAGACAGGCACCCACTGGAGTGGCAATGGATGGGCTCACCTACCTGGGGCTGTGGCATGAGTGGTTGAGGGAGAACACGCACAAAACGCTCACTGCCCCTGCGTGCTGCCACCGCTCATCTCCGCTGGCACGCTTCCCAGCCGGCTCACGTGTCCGCGCCTGGCTGGAGCTTGGAAGACGCGTTGCTATGAGACATCTTCCCTGAGCAGACGGGCTACAGCCAAGGATTTCCCTGTGGAGCGGCGGGTGTGAGGAGACAGGTCTCTGTCGCTGCCGGCCGACTTCCCAGCCCCCTCTCCAGGCACTGAGCCAGCTTCTTGCCTGATTCCTTTCCCTACAGCAGACTGTAATGCACCACCAGGCTCTGTCATGCGCGATCAGGGAGAGCAAATAACCTCTACACTGACCACTGGTTTTTTACTTTAGTTTTCACTCAGTCAGTAGATTAAAGTAATTTCTGTGAGCCAGCACAGCCTCAGAAACTGCTCTATTCACACAGTCGAGGAATCCAGGAGCTGAGCGTGGGGACAGGAAGGAGGAGGAAGAAAAGGAAATACTGAAAAATGAGCCTTAAAAAACCCCATCTCTCTGACTGAGAACAGTGTTACAGAATTACAACCAGCACCCTTAAAAATGTAACAAAACCACAAACAGCAAAACTCCCCAGTAATAGCGGCATGCACAGATCTCATTTTCAGCAACCTTTCTCCTTCATCTCCTCAGCTGCACCCAACTAGCTTTATCGGGGTCCAGGGAATGAACTGGATCAGAAATTGCATCCAAGTTAAAAATAAATAAAAATAGCCGTTTCAAATGTAGACCTGTTCACTTGTCCAGCTCACCATTTGGCAGCAAACTCTGAGACACCTGAAGGCACAGCACAAGCATCAGAACAAGTGGCATGTGGCTGGGGGCAAGAAGATGTAGGAGCTGCTTATGCCAGTGCTGCCATTTAAAGGTATGCCTGTGTAACCACAGCCTCCATTCCTCTCAAAAATCAAGCCTCTCAGAAATTCCAAGTGGCAAGCCCCAGTGTTTGCCTTTTATCTTGTATAACCATTTGCCTGATGCAAACAGAGCAGACAGGAGGGCAACGCTGGCATTTGCTTGGGATGACATTTCCCATATGCTTACACAGGGGTCCACAGTGACACAGAAGCACCAGAAAAGACCTGTCAGGCACTCTCGTGTGTGCAGAGTTTGATTACTGGATGCGGGATGGCAGATTCTTGAGAACAAAGGAAAGGTCAGAATTAATTTCTTTCAATTCCTTCTTTTACTTCAATGACATATTGGGAGCTAGTTAGTTCTCAAGGTAACGTTTATCTAAACATGCTCTTACACTGGCTTTGGAGATGTCAAATGTTGGCCTTTGTTGCTAGTCCAAGTAATCAAAATACCAGTTTCTCAGCTAAGTACCCTGCTGCAGACAAAGTTCAGCATAGGAACATTGCAGCTTTCACCCATGTGAACACATTTGCATTGCCTGCTGGACACTTTTGATTTACTCAGCAGAAAAAATGCATACAAGCAAAATCCTTCCCAATCCATGTCACAGGAGAAAACAAAAAGAGGCATGACAGCATTTCTTTGTAATGCTTCCGCACCCAGCTACACATAATTTCTGACTCACTGACAAAAAGCCAAAGGCCCATCTTAGTTGCAAGGTGAGCAGACTATGACATCTGACAGCCTAGGGATAAAAGGTCTCCTCTTTACTCACAGAATAGGTACTGCACAAGCGCACACTACATGAGCTTCCCTGTGAATAGCAGGTAGCTCAGTTGATTAATCACATGTGGGCATGTTTTGTTAACCTTTGCATAGAATTTTAGACTGCAAACAAGGAAGACACTCATACAACTACAGACCTTTGGTCTCCCCAAAGATGTAAAACCAGTTTCCAGAGTAAACTCTTGGCTTTCCCATTTTCATCCATAAGACAGAGCATCCATAAAGCACTGAGATTCCATGAAGAAAACCATTAAATGCAATGCAGCCCTTGTTAAACCCCCACAGTACTTAGAAACAGGATTTGAAGCCTGATACCCCTTTCTCTAATGCAGACTATAATAACAACATGATTTTTACAAGTAAATTCACCTTGTTAACCTCATAGGTTTTTATCATTTGCACTGTAATAGTTCTTTCCATTCTTCCCACTTTTTCTTAAGCCCTATGGTGCGCACTTGACTTCTTAAGATTTTTAATTGTTACTGTAGAATTTTACATTTGACATTTTCCATTGGAAATCTATTCTGTTCTTATCTAAGACACATTCATGTCACCACGTCCTTGGGAGGCACATGCTGCCACCCAGTAGACATTTCATAAGCAAGCACCCCACAAATGCAAGCAGCCAACACTACAGTTCATTACACAGAACAAGTCAGGAAAGCAGACATGTTTCAACTCTACTCCTTTCCACCTGGATTTGGCTTCTGAAGTGTATTCTGTTCTATATATATTTCTATAGAAACCCTCATTTATATCAATTGGGGCTTCTATATTTTTATATATACAAAACCCTCATTGTTTGGGACAAAGTTTAGGACTCCCATTTTAGACTATCTTTAAAAACCAAACCAAAACAAAAACAAAGAGTCTGTGCACAGGAATTTTGTGCAACTTGAAAAGATCCAAACAGCTTTTCCTTTCCCTCTAATAAATTTTACTGAAAGTAGCCTTTTGTAACAGGTTTTGTTGCTGGATGCAGCAAAAGTGAGAGAAATCTTCATATTGCACTGACTTGACTCTGCCATCAGTATTTTTCAATCAAATTTTTTACTTCATTTTGAGCTATTTAAGGTATTTCATATCAATAGTCATAGATTATTTTGAATAAAACTTTGAATCATGAGAGCACTGTTGATCAGTTCAATTCTTTCCCCTTAGCAGAACTCAGCATTCCTATAAATAGCATTTTCTGCATATAAATCTGGTTTGCGAGTCTGATGATTCAGTAGTCTGTAAGATAACTAATGTGCAACAAAGTTTGTTTGACTATTTTCTTAAAAATCCATCTTTTTTTCCCTTTGCTGTTGGGATGTAGACTGCTCATTTACTACATGAAGCTATAAAAGTGCTTTAGAGATTGGGAAAAGTAATATTCTTAGTTGACTCAGGCAACAAAGCATGTTACCACCTAAAGAAAGGCTATAATACTATCAGTAAAAGCATTACTAAAGCTTGATTGTGGCTTGCTTTCTTTGCCTAATTATAATTGCATACATTTTTACTATAAAAGAAGGCTATTTTAAATATAAGAGAGATTAGTAAACTCATACAATGCTTACCCCACCTCTCTTCAAAGACTCTTTTCTTTACTTGGATTAGTATTATGAAGCACTAGATTTGTTTATACACTTCCTAGATGAAACGTCCAAGAATTCAGGGACATTTTTTCATCTTGATACATGAGGAATTAGAATCACAACCTTCTATGAATGAACAAGGCTAAATGCCTACCAAAAATGCAGTGACTATTTATCCCTGTCTCTCTTTTTAATTGACCATAGAATCATAGAATAGTTAGGATTGGAAAGGACCTTAAGATAATCTGTTTCCAACCCCCCTGCCATTATTTCATTCTGATATTCATATATTCTAGAATCACCAGTACTGGGGACAGTCACTTCTAAAGGTGCTGACTAGCAATAACACTTGCGCAACCATTCCCCAAATGTGGTCCCCAGACAACTGCAGCTCTGCTTCAGGTTCTGTTGGTTTCCTTCCCATGAAGGAGAAATCTCACTTCTGGAACGTGAGAAAGCATAAAGTGAGGACAGAGTATGCCTCCTCACAGGGCAGTATTATTTGGTCCTTAGATACTGCTTTTTATTTTTATAATACCTTCATAATAGAATTGGTTTTTCTTCTGTACATCCATTAACTGATCCTCTGAGCAGCCCTAGAGTATTATATCCAGGCTACCAAAAGCCATGAACACTAGCTGACCTGGCCAAGGCAATACAAGGAAAGCAAAAGCACAGCCAAAACTAACCTGGGTCTGTAGTGGTGCAGCCATTTCTTTCAATGTCTCACTTTTCTCCTGAAGTCTTTCCTTACCTCTTTCCTTTGATCCTGTCCTACTATCCTGCCAAGCCAGCCTTTGACATTTTTTCCCCCAGATCATTCCTATCCCAATTCCAATTATTTTTTTCTCCTTTCATCTGTATTGTCACAAGCTCACCAAGAACATGCTTCACCTTTTGCCAGCATTCTTTTCTGATCTTTTCCTAAATTACCCAGTTTTCTGGTTTTGCCCTTTCATCTGATTCATTCCTTCCATTTTATTTTCCCTACTATTTCCCCTCATGTCATTCCTCCTCCCCTGTCACTATATTCCACTTCATCCTCAGTTCATCATTTTACTCTTGCCCTTGCCTACTCATTCATACGTTTTTTTATATATATTTATTTGGCTATTCGTTCACACTCCCAGTGCCCAGTTACTTGAGGAACATAGCTTAGTTTTTAACTACATGCGCAGCACAAGATATGCTTCAATACCTTTATGAATAAATTTTGTAAAGGAAAAAATATATTTTCTTTAGAGTTTTAAGCCTTACCACATTTTCAGGGTGCCCAGTTTGGTTCTATTTTTACTTATCATATGCTAGAACTCCTGCAGGTTTTAACACATGATATACAATGAAAAAGCAGACAAAGACTGTTGATGGTTGTTGCAGATTGGAATTCCGAGAATTTCTTTTGCTTTCTTAGTCCAAACAACAACTGAAGCTGAGCTTTTGTTCCTCATCATGGATCTAAGGTTCTGAAAAGAATAAGGCACTTTTACAGTCTCTTCTTTTATAAAAGTAAGCATGCAGAATTGATACTGCAGCTCTGCTGTAGCAGACTAAAGAGTCTCACGGTTGATCTATCACTGTTATGACCAGCATGTCGGATGCATTTTGGTCATGCAGATGCTTCATACAGTAAAATGGAGACATGTGAAAGAGACAAATGGACATGCCCCAATGTCAAAAGCAGAAAAATCCACACAGCATACTGAGGAAAAATACATGTGAGGAAAAAATGCTTTGTCTTTGATGAAATACATAGAAGATACAAATCAATAGCTTGTCAGCAGCTTTTTAACACACATTGATTTTCATCCAAGCAGCCTTTTTGAAATGTAGAAAGCAAAATAAAAACCACAAATCCACAGATTCTATGTTACTAGCTGTGTCAAGGACACACACAATATACAGTCAATAAAAGTGGTAGCATACTGAAATCATAGAGGATATTCATGTACCAGAGGACTAGACCACAACTATCTTATTTCTCCAGTGCAAATATCAGCAAATGTCTGTGAAAGACAGGAATATAGCTATATTATCCCCTATGACATTTTGAACTGATGGAAAACCAGGTCTGTAGGACTTCACTTTGCTCTGCAAACCACACAGGACAGACAGAATTAGCTTGAGAACAATAAAAGACAGATACAGACCAGCTGAGAGCCATCTGGGATGGCAGCAGGGTACAGGACAGAGGCTGCGTAACTCGCCTGCTTGCAGCTGCACACTGGGGTCCCTGTGAAAGCCAGGCCAGAAGACAGCATGTGCAGTTCTAGTCCTAATAATCCTAATGTGGACTTGGTGCCAATCTCTTCATTTAAGTTGCAGGAGAAAATGCTGCCATTGCTACAAAAGTGCATCTGAAACAGCCATCCGGATGCAAACCCAGGAAAGCCTGAGTAATGAGAGTGTGGGGCAGCATGACAAGAAACAGACAGGGAAATCAATTAGATTTGTACTAAGAAATGCATGTAAACTGGAAATGATAAAAGATTTGATGGTGAGTGTGGTTCAATATTGATATGAAGTTACTGAATGCAATGGCAAGCAGGCGCAACTCCTATATGAAAACCATGAAAGATCAATTTGAAAGGAGTACTAGATTGTAACAGGGTCACCTGAAGGACAGGAGGCAGTTCTTCTGGCAGGGGAGGATCAGGTCCTTGGAATAACTACTGCTGATGTAGGACCTCTCTTTTGTGTATTACAAAAGACAAAATGAATGGAGCAAATAGGGCTAGGGTTGAAGAGAAAAAGGATAGTCTTATATTTTAAGTTCCTTGAAACAACACAGAATATTTGGATATCGCAGATGATGTTCCAGAAAGTCACTCTGCATGAGAGAGACAGGCCAGGGCTGTCACACGTCATTTTCTGAGGAGGTAGTTTGAGCCCTTGGGGTCTAATCTTGTTCACAATGACAATGATACATATTAAGTGCTACACAGTGCTGTCCTCTTTAAATTAACAACCAAAATAAGCAACTGACCGTGTGTGCACAAACTGACATCAAAATAAGTGGATATTCTGGCTCTCATCTGCATCTTATTTCTTCCTCTATAAAATGGGAACTAAGGTGTTCCTATATTTCCTGTGAGCATCATGAACATTTACTCTTGAGTATTCATGAAGCATTCTTATTCCAGTGTTAATACCACAGGAATAAAAAAGGAGCAAATTTGTCCCCAGATGAGGTCTTGACCAGCTTTCAAAACAAGAGACAAGACAATAAAAATGATAGTGAAATAAAATATTCTACACATGCTTACAAAAGCATACAGAATCCATGTGCATTGAATTTGATAAGGAAGAAAATGATGCCATAGTCAACTAAAGTCTGTATCCTAACTGCAAACAGCTTGGTGGTACAAAAAGACATGATACGGAGAATATATTTTCACATACCATAAATGACTGCTTCATGGACTAGCTAGAGAATGCACAAACTGAGAAGCTACTCTTGATTTATTTGGAGCAATACATAGTATTGCATAGTACTGACTCAATCTGCAAATATAAAAAAGCCCCATGAAGGATGACCACACTGTACTCCAGCTCACTATCTTTGCAACATCATCTGCATCCCACAAGCCCACTCTGGTAACATTTAATTTCAGAAGGAAGACCTTCATAACACAAGGAATTATGCCAAAAGAAAATCAAAAGCCAAAGAGAAAAATCTCTGTACGTTTCCAGGCAATACTTGGAAACATTTTAACAGAGGCTCAGCATAAACGTATATGACTACCAAAACCATATACCCTTTCTCCCAAGATGTGGTGCAAGCACAGATAAGAGAAGATGAAAAAGAATGTTAGAGTTAAAATGGTATCCTTCAGTAAGTAGATTGAGAAAAGGAAAGAGAGAAAAGTAAAATCAAGCTCAGGCAAACTAAATGTAAAACTACATACAGTGAATCAAAAAGATTTTGAGGAAATATGGATACTGAAGTTGCAGAATGTATTGCTACTGTGCCTAGTGTTTTGTGGGTGAAAAAAATACAGATTCAAAAGCAACGCACAAAATAAAGGAAAAAACCAGCCCAACACCACAACAGCTTGCTGAACTCTATCACACGGCAGTTCCTAACCTACAAATTTTTAAAAGGATATATAGAGTAAGGGGAATATCATTCTCCACTTGTTTCAGTTGTTACACTCTATAAGTGTGTGGTTCTGCTAACCCCAGCAGTGCAGAAGAATGACCTTTAGTTTAGTTTCATTGTCTTATGGCTGAGAAGAGTTGCTATGTGACCCTGACATTGCAACCATCATACTGGCTTTTTACGTGATTTTGGTCACACTCGAAAAGTTGTGGTCAAAGTCTCAACACCCAAGTGGAGACCAGTGGCAAGTAGCATTACTCAGGGGTTGATACTGGGACCAGTACTGTTCAACATCTTTGTCAGCAACATGACAGTGCACTACATAATTACTAATATTTGCACATTATATATAGTTTATATTCTGCCCAAAGGAAGGAGAGGATGCTGAATGCACTCTCCTCTTAAGCATAAGCATTAGAGGCAATCACTCTATAAGGATAAGCAGTAAGAGTTGGAAATGATGGAATGTAGCATGATATGTCATTCTAGGAGCTTTTCTTCCAGTTGAATTTTAGAACAAGCTTAATGTAATGCACTTTCCAACAAAGATGCTGTGTAGATTTCACAACACACCAAAGTGCTGTAGAAGCCTAAGTTAAATTGGAACGTTGATATAGGATATTACCAGATAGATCCAGTATTAGCATGATTGTGGCAACTCCTTGTTACAAAGATAAAGCTCGATAAGTAATGCTATATAAACTGGCAAGATTTGTCACATGGGTTTACATCACAGTACAGTTGTGCTGGTTGCAACAACCCAAGTGTAGGCATGGTTGAGTATTCTTTCAAAAGTATTCATCAAGTCGAAACCAAATGGTGAGTCAAACAGTGTCAGCTTGGTTTGGACATTTATTAATACTCTGACGCTTTTGACAATTTCTTCTATAACTTTGAGAACATAACACTTTAATTGCAGGTTTGAAGCAGATATACTGATTGAGCTAAGTAGCAAAAAGAGCTAGAAGAATGCAAAAACATGTATACGACTTTAGAAGTCCGAGTGTCTGTGTTATGTAACTTGATGGTCTTCACAGATTCAGGCACAGTTCTAGGAAGACAGGCTTCAAGCGGATTTGAAACATGGGAACCACATAAATGGACAAGACAAAATTCACTGTCAGTAAATTAAGCTGTTTTTTTTGGACTGCTATGTAGTACCATTAGCCTTCATGTCTTTTCAGGATGAGAATGTGTTAGTGCTTTTGCGTATAAGAGAAAGCATGGGGTGCCAAAATTTCTGGAAAGGGAGCACAGCTACCTAACAAGTGTTTTCTGAGCTCAGATGGCCCTGGCAGCTCTTACTATCTCTTCCAGTAACTGTAGGTAGGAACTTGCATGCTATCCATATGTTTTAAAAATGTCACAACTAATTTCTGCTAATGCCACCCGTTATTGGTTCCTCTGTACTTAAAGTGTCAGCTACTCTAACCAACTAATGCCATACAGGAAGAATTCATTTCAGCATCTAAACTATCAAGCAAGGTCTGGAGATGTTCCTTGCGGTATGAACCTGCTATGTTGTACTTGATTAGTTACTACCAGACAAAAGGAATTTGGCTGTTCACAAGATGGCTGGATTACAACACTTGTAGTCATGCTGAAGCTTCTGAAATACAAAACTGCCTATTTCTGCCAAATCCATGAATACACATGAATTAGTAACAGAATCAAGTGCATACTAAAATTGTGTACCAAAATACTAATCAATCAATCATGCCAGACTTTTTCTATTATAAATTTTAAAGCACAAGAGCTATGATACTGTTTCAACTAAACACCGAGCATCTTTAAAGTGCCACACAGTACATCAAGCTTTAATTCATAAAGAAAAGGTAATATTATTTACCTGTGGGTCTTTGAATCAATGACTACAGATACTGGAAAGCATATGACTGGTATTTTATAACGCAAAACCACACATTACAAATGGGAGGGTACTGTCCCTGTGAACACAGCCATTCCTCTATGCAAAGGTATTTTTAAATAAAGTCGACAGACACTGCAGAGCTTAGAATTAGAATTTATCTCCTGCTTATCCGACTCTGATGGCCACAGGGTTTTTTGCTTAAATGAACCTTCTCCCTCTCTGTAAAACAAGCCAGAACAACCCAAGGCCCTGGTTGCCTTCAGAATTTAAATTATAATGACCATGTTGCCCAAGGCTCTGCCCAGTTTGGCCTTGAACACTGCCAGAGATGGAGGAAGAAATCTTCTTAAAGTTCACTTGCTTCAGACTCGTAAGAGAAAATAAGCTCTTTCACATTGTGATCTATTATGGTGCCTAGTCTGGGGATATTTGTGTGTCCAGTGGAAGCTCTGTTCCCAGATTAGGCATCTAGCTTCTTACAGAACCTATAATTAAAATTGGACTATCAGCAATTTTTTTTTTTTTTTTTTGGGGCTAAAATACATCTAAAATAGGTAGCAGGTAATGGCAATGGAAGGTACCCTGCTCACCCCAGCCCCTCACTTGGAATTGCACAGGAGGATCGATACTCCAAGGAAGGTTCAATATTCTGTGCTATAATCAGAAGCTTAAAATAATTCTTTTACAAGAAAGGGCAAGATATTCTTTTCTAAATATATGGGGTGGCTGTTGAAGGAGCAGAAGCAGAGCAGGAACTGGAAGCCATACCAAATGAATTTGTGACTACTATATAGTCATCTTTAAATGCATACAGGTATTTTCTGCAAACTGCAGAGCTTGAATAGGAGGGACCGAGAGAGTGCCACTACAGAATACCCTCTGCACTTCCAATCCTTTGTGATTGCAAACTCTGTTTTACAAAGTTCAAAGTTTTTCAATACTAGCTTAAACAATTTGCTTTCTGTCAGGTAGTCAGTTCTTCTTCAAGCTGACAATTTAGAAACCTTCAGACAGAGCAGGATTTTTAACCTAACCTTCTGCAACTCAGGCAGGTGTTCTGTGTCAAAGACGTTTTGCATATCTACATAACTGTCCAAGATGTAACAAAAATGCTACCCACCTGGTCTTTTCAGCCACATTTCATAGGGCTAGACATGACTTAACCTTACACTGCAGCATCTAGCTCCCCAACTGAAACAAGTGAGAAACACTGCATATGAGTTCTCATGGGATTTAGGTATAAAAAGAATGCTAAACATTTCCTCGCTATCACGACAATAGTGGATGTGTGCACACTTAGCAACATAAACTGAGGTAAAAAGAGTTTAGGTGCCTAATAGAAAGATGTTTTCCCAAAACCCAATGAAACAGGAGATTCTGCATGTTAGTGTTGTCAAGATAGTAGATCCTCAAATACTTGAATCTCTGATGCAAAACTGGGATCTGCTTCCTTCTTTTGAGATGGGATGCAACTAGTTTTGTAAATTCTGCTCGGTATTTCTCATTATGCAGAACTCTGACAAAGTTATTATGTCGTTCTGAGAGGTAAAAAACAATGAAATCTTTCATCTTGGAATGGGCTTTAAGATTGCTTGTCACAGGCTCAAGGTTGCTGACAAAATATCAGGAAACACTCTCCAGCAGCAACTAATAAGGTCTAAATCAAATCATGCATCTACTCTGCTGGGTACACAAGAAATATAAAATAAAAACAAAAAGTAACAAGGCCTGATTCATAATAAATCAAAATATAAAAATGAATTTAAAATCAGGTGTTAAAGGCCTTGCCAGTACAGTTTTCATTAGCTGCCTTTTGAACACTCATATTTTAAGGTATAGCTTAAGCAGAGTTTTTGAAAAATGCCAATATTTAAATCTGAAAGGAATGGAAGAAGAGATTTCTCCCCATCTGTTCAAATCCTCCTTTGCTTAACTCCGTGAAACTCAGATCTAAATTACTTGCTTCCTTCAGGAGGACTCACCCCTAGTCCACTGGTCCTCTCAAAGGACTTGCTTACTTGTTACTGAAAAATCATAGGAGAAAATTAGTCTACATTTGGTACTGCTGAATTTTAAAAGAGCAGGAGCTTATCTTCAGCAACCTTCTCTCTCACAGTCTTGGAGAATCCAGCCCAGGAAAGACTGATAAAGCCATGGATCTACAACTCCATTCAATGCCTTACCTAAAACCATGAACTGAACTTCAGCTATCAAGAGCACTCTTTACACTCCTCTAGAGTATGCATCAGATAATATTGTTTTAACGGTTCATCTGGACAGGACATCTCTTCAAGAACCAGCTTCAGGATTCCAGTTTCCCGTTTTGTGACTGGAGTGTATTTTCTTTTTAGTCTTTTAAGTGTTTTTACATTGATTCTCAACATTATCTTCATATGAAGAAGAATTAAAAGCTTTCTCAGAATCATAGAAAAGCCCAGGTTAGACATGTTCTCAGAAGATCATTCCTCACAATCTATTGTGGGAAAGGATGCCTATATGAGATTATCAAGCATCCTATCCAGTCACATCTTGAAAACCTTCAGCAACAGGGACTCTACCATATCCCTGGGGAGGTTGTTCCAGTGATTGCTCTTACTGGTAAAAATTTTAAAAAAATGAAAAAAATCTACTTTCTTACATTGAGGTGAACGTACTTAAACACAGAAATTTATGTCTTTCATGCAAGTCATTATGGATCTATTAAAATCAGCTTTGAAACCAATCTAGACCTTTCCCATGCACCAGGGAAAAATACTCATGAGGCCACTCCTCACTTGCTTTACTTTCTTCTTAAAATTGCCAGTGAGAGCTCTTTTATAAGCTGCTCATAGTCCACTGTCCCTATATTTAGGACATTGTCTCCAATACTGAATCCAAATATTCTGTGCTGAATGTAAAGCAATGTCATCATGATTTACTCTACTAATGGCTTTCACAAAACCCCAAGTCACTCAAAATCCAAATATCTTTTAGGCACCAAGAAACTTATCAGAAAATGCCATCTCTTACTCCTATAGCTTAATCTTTTCCAGAGAAAACAACAGTTTCTCCTAAATGGTGAAATCCACATTCTTAGGGTTTGCAGTAAACAAAGGCTCTAGGTTTAAAAAAGTGCTTAACTCGCAGCTTGTTTCATAAGGAGAAACTGGACTGATGTTCTCAGGTGATCTCAACATTTTCTAAGACATAACACAAGTTTTTCAGTTCTTGTATAATATGTTAAAAATACATCTTCTTCCCACTCCCCCACAACTAAACAGGGAAAGGGAACATGACTGTGTCCAAAGGTAAGAAGAAACTCACGTCCCACAAGCATCACAGCTCTAAAACTATGCAGCACTTTAAGTGTGCCAACAGAAGCAGACAGAATACAGGACTAAACACATTTCATCTGATATATAAATCATATTCACTGTTGCTGTCCATCATGCAACAATTTCATTAAAACAGAAGCACAGGAAAAAATAAAACCACTAAAAAAGTTCTAGGCATTACATGAACTCTGAGCTTTCTGGTGCCATGGCAGAGTAAGCATATCTAAACCAGTTTCCAGTGGCCCTGCCTCCCTTGCCAACCCCAGCTATGTGTTTCCTATCTGTGTTGTACCCTGTATTTATGCCTCTGAGATGACACACTCAGTAATGCAGAAATCTAATGCAAATTACAAGCAAGCCAGCCAAAAAAAAAGCAGTCTGTAGCCAAATCAGCCCCCTGAACTGTCTTGCCACATGATCACTGGTGCAAGGAAGAAGGCAGGGACAACATATGGTGGGGAGGGCAAAGAGGAGGCTCGGATCATGCAGCTGCTGGTATATAAACTGATGTAATTCGTCATGGAATGGTATCTGTTAGTGTTCGCAATCCAAGTGCAAAAATAAAAGCACAAAAAGCTCAATTTTCTACTAATTTCTTTATCTCCCTGCAATAATATAACTTTTTAGTTTCTCTATTCTGGTTGTATCTGGTTAAGGGAGAGTGTAATCCTGAACAAATGTGCATGAACTGCCCAAAGGGAAGTGGTAGTTATGCCATCCCTGGAGACATTCAAGGCAGGCTGGATGTGGTTCTGAGCAACCTGATCTAGTTGAAGATGTCCCTGCTCATTGTGGGAGGTTGGACTAGATGACCTTTGAAGGTCCCTTCCAACACAGACTATTCTATGAGTAACAGCAGCACATGTGATGTGGTGATTAGAACCTGCCCTAGCACAATAACTTTAAATTAATCTCCATTTTCATTGCTATTATTCAATAGCTATTAGTTGAGTTAGATGATTTTTTTAAATCACATTATGATACAGACTCCTTTTTTCATATCTGCCTCCGTGAGCACTGAAAAAATGAAAAACGTGCCTTGCAAATATGTATCTATATAAAATGAAAAGGGAATATAGGGGAAAAAGTGAATAGAAAAGGAATGGAGCGATGCAAATTGAAGAAAGGAAATCCATTGGAATGTCTTAAAAAGCATTAACACTGTCAGCTAAAATAAGATCATAATTATTAAGGAATTTAGATTCTGTACATGTAAGAAATGATACAGCAACCTGCTAATTGGAGACAATAATATTCAAGAGTTACTGAGGAACAAAGACAGGTACATAATCACATGCAAGGAGTAGGAAGGTTACAAGAAATATTTCAGTCTAGTAGACTGAACCACAGCTGAGAAAAAGCTAGGACAATAACCTTGAAAACAAGCATTAAAAAGCTACTGTCACAGCAAAAGTAGGATAAAGAAGAACATTTGTTTACACAGCAAGCCAAATTTTGCCTACAGGCAGACCTGCCCTACAAGATAGCCATAGACACATATGCGTAGTATTTGCATATGAAAGTAAAATAGTTTTAAATATAGAGAAGCAAAACTTCACACCCTAGGACTGCATGCTACAAAGGTCCTATAAAAATAACATCATAGTTTATAGCCTGTTTAGTAATAATTTTGACAACTAATGTGCACTTGATTTTTTAAAATTACTGATACACTTTTTTTTAATTATGACTATTGAAAACAAATGCTCAGATCTGGCTTCTGATGTCTGTGCTGCCATTAATAATCACTCATTGTCCCTGAGAGACAGAGACAGCAAGCAACCTCACCTAACAGTGATGTAAAAAGAAATTCATTAATACTGTATTTGCGGAGCGCTCAGATACCAGAGTGAGAAGCAGCACGGAAAAGCCTGTGAGGAAATTAATCATTCTGCATTCAGTGCAGGATCTGGCAGATGTGCAATAAAGAAATCCTGGAAACATACATTAAATATGAAGATAAAAGAAGATCCTAGCCATTACTAGCAGAAATAATATCCCCTGAATGAGCATCATCTGCCTTAGGCATTAAATATTTCACATATTCTCATTCAATACAACAGAAGAACTTCTGATTAATGTGGTAAGATTATAGCAAGTACCAGCCAGGTATTCAGTGCAAAATATAGAATTTGATAATGTAATTAAGTCTATCATAAATGTATGTTCTGGGACTAGTATTTCTTCATTTCCGCACGCTTAATTTTGCAACTAAATAACACCCCCACATCACAGCAATTATTAACTAATGTTTATTCTCAGCACTCAGGAGCTCCTGTCACCACAGTCCTAGGTGTGTTTTGTGTTAGCACAGTAAATCAATCCATGTTTCACACTGCAGCTGCTAGACTGCTTCTGTAATCAAGATACCCTGTTTTGCAGCTAGCTCAAGTGATTCAGGATAGCAAAGACATGACAAAAGAAGGCTTAGCTGTAGCAACAAACCTGCAGGTTCACAGCTAACTCAGTTATCTGTACTAACATTGCACTGTAAATTACTGACTTTATTTTACTCTACATCAGTTCTTCTCTCCCATCCACATAAGTTATGCTTTGTCTTACCCCATCAGCTCAACTCTGAAGTCAGATTTCAACTTTCTCCTCTGTTAATCAGTAGGGACGGCTGCTGGAGAGGAAGGATGTGTAGGGAGGACTCTAGGATGCATCCCTGGGTTGGAAAAGGTCTATCAAAGCTGCTTTCTATAGTACTTCAGAAATGGGGAGAAGAGACAAAGGGGGTCCATGCATGCCTGTCTAGAAAAATGAAAGATGTGCTAGAATAATCTGGCTGGCAGAAATAGTCTCAATATCTGTGCTGAGATGCTATTATGGTTCCTAGTGAAAAAAAAAAAGAAAAAAAAAATCAAACACTACTGCATCAGACAATATGGATGACTCTTCTTGTCACTGTGTCAAGACTAAGACTTTTACCTTGTCTACTTAACTCAGAAAGGGCACACTACCTGAAGATGCAGCAAGGTAGATAACCACAGGCTGATGAGCTGCAGCATCTTTAAAGGTTCCCAGGCTGTATATCAACAGGTACATCCTATGGCTGACGCCCAAATTATCCCTCATCTTGACTGAAGGAACCTGCCTTCACAGCAGGTTCACCTTCACCTTCACAGCTCAGGTGTTCTCATCACCCAGTGTTCTGAAAAGAAAGGCAAGGCTCTTCCACCTTCTCTATGCAGTAGCAACTGTCTCGTACATTTGGAAGGACAACACACTACCTGGAGACAGTGAGTTTCACTGCAGAAAGAGGCTAGCCTATGCTTACCTAGCAAGGTGAAAGCAGGCTCAGGAACACGTGAAGCTCCTGGAGTCCCACAGGCTATGTATGTGGTTTCTCCTCATGCTATTCCCACGGCTGAGGCACAGCTGGTGAACCACAGAGTAGGACTCTCCTTTGCCTAATTCAGACAGACACTGCAAGTGGGAGTTTTGGTCTTTTCAGCCAAATGTATTCTGGTTTACCACCACAAGAAGGTTCAAATCTTAGCTGAGCTATTGATATATTTACTGCTTTCTTTCCCACATGAGGAATACTTCTATCAAAAAAGGTGCATGGTGTACACTTTCATAAGACAAATTTGACCAGTTGCAGGGGGAAGAAACCTCATAATTAGTCATCTTCATGAATATACGTGTCCAAATGATGATGCACAGTTCCCTTTCAAGGATCAATCTTGATTGATTTTTGAGGATGCAGGTGGCCAGTGACTCATGACTAAAGAGATTAATAATTTTGGTAGACAGATCTTCTAGGATGGCATAGCAAAGCTTAATGATATGCTTGTCTTCAGCTAACACAATGGTAGCAGGTAACAGCAATTTTTTTCTACAGCAGACATTAAGAAGTCTAATATAGGCATATTTTCCATTTACTGTGCTGCTAATACTAATGAACTAGTAGAATTTGGGGTAGCCTTTTTTTTTTTATTTAAGCTAGCCTACCAGTCCAGTTACTTTCTATTTGATACAAGCAGGACACACCCTGAGTCTGCTGCTCATACAAGGTCTGCTCATTCAAACATAAAATTAAGACAACTAAATCTGATTAAGTGTCAAAATTAACATATCTCCTTCCAGGAATGCAGAACCAAATAGAGATTTATCTAGCTTTCCTTGAGATAAAAAACAAACAACAAACTGAAATCATGTGTGTGCACACAGTTTATGCAGGTGAAAGAATTTCATCAGAGCTGGTAATCACCCTGTTATCATCTCAACATTCTAACACAAAAAATGTAGAAATAAGCAAACCAAAACATAGACTGAGAGGAAAAAAAACCCCACCCCAACATTCATAGTGAGAAAATCAAAATGTTATAATATTGATCTTTGAAAGGTCAACAGCATACAATGATATCTACAGTTAAGGGGTTCAAAAATGATGACAGCAAAATTCATAAGAATTACTACATAGAAGTGACTTTCTCCTATTCTTTGTAGCTCAGAGCACTCAAATATATTGATTCCTTCATTTCAGTACTCTAAAATTTCCTGTCTTAGAAATCTGAACAAGGCATATTTGAACCTAGTAAAATTGGAAAAGCCTATGTTCTGCTTGTTTGCTAGTTCGAAAAGTTCACAGGTCTGATTAATTCCCACATAAGCTGAAGGAAGTGTTAATGACAAACATCACTCCCTTTTCTAGCCAAAAGTTTTGCTCATCTTTTTTATCAAAGAGGATAGTTTTTGATATTGGGTATTCTCAGTAAATGATAGCTAAAATACCCATTGCCAGCTACATCAATGTAAATGTACAGGTTCCAGTTGTCATCTCTTCTGACTCATGGAATTTCGAATGTTAGAATCAGAGGGAAAAGAAACCATTTTTTCAAAGACAATTTTACTGACATTGATGCTAGAACAGCTATTGCTTTTTGAACACATAAGAAAAAGGTAATTCCTTACATCACAGATGTCTGACAAAGCTGATGTACTCTTACTGGTTATCAAAGGATCGACACCACTTTTGGTTATGTAACAGAAATAATCAAAGCCCTGGAACAGGCAGTGTTGCAAAATGACAAGTGTCTGTATTTATTAACGTTTAAATTACTTGTCAGTCTTGATCAAAAGATGATCACTTTAAGGACTTCCATTAGTAATGTTCTTTTACTTACCCAGTGGGGAGATTACAAGGAATTTAAACAAATAAAGACTGATTTCTTTTGGAAAAGAGTGTTCTTTATTCTTTACTGTAAAAAACCATGTTTTGTTAGGGTGCTGCTACACATAGCAACTGCTTTGTTTAATTTACATTTTAGAATTCCCTTTGTGATCCAGTTAGTAATCTGTGTCAAAAATTATCACGATCAAAATACATAGGTTCTTTCTGCCTTTTGAAAAATGTATCCTACCCTTAAAATCTTACTTTCATCAAATTATACAGATAATTAATGTATTTTTATTCAGGCGAATTGTGTACAAGACTGCTAAAACTCCTAAGAGATTCTGATTTCTTTCTGCATTTCTTAAGCTCTCTTTGCTATTTTTCCACGCAGTTTTACATAATGCAAGTTTATTCATGTAGTGCCAGTAATCCCTCTTTGGATAGGGATTTAAGCCTCAAAGCAATGATTAGGAAAGCAGACACCTAAGAAATACATGTAGCACAGAAAACCTTATCAGTTAAATCTAACTGACAGACTATTCTCCAATGCTTTGGAATCATCAGTACCATAGGTATGTCAGTTTATTAAATTTATTTTGCTATTGCTCAAAAAAGAAAACCGTCTCCTCCCACAGGTTATTACATCAGTCCCTCAGGTTACTTTGCATACCATTGGAATGGCTGTAGTGAGTTTAAACATCTATCTAATCACTGCACCACCTTTTTAATCACTTGCAAACTGCAAACAACTAGAGTAATAAGAGTTTCAGATTCTTGAGAACTATGGACCAGAGAAAGCTGAAGGATTATAGGGTAACAGTGCAAAACCAAGAGTGCATTTTATACATCATCTGAGGCTGCATTTTGGGTAAAAGGAACATTGCATATCAGTCAATGGCATAATAACACAAAGACCTTGGTCTTACCCTTTGTTTTCAAGTCGTTTAATACCTTTGATTCCACAGGCAGTATGTCGCTCACTAGTTTTATCTCAATATTTCGGGATGCCAGTTCAAGCAATTTTTCAAAAAGACGTTGACCCTGGGAAGCAAATTAAAGGAAAGCAGAAGTTGTGAGACAGAACTGTTCAAACAGCAAATGAACAAATTAAAGTTAAAACAGAAACATACTGTACAACAGCTGAGTAAATATGTTTCTAGGTATGGTTAAATCTACCCTAAAAGTTAGCAACTCAAACCACTTTCTCTTGGAGAAATAATGTTTTGAATGCCAAATGTGCTACATCCTTTTCCCAGATTATACAATACCATTGATGACAGGCGACGCACAGAGAAGGAAGTGTCCAGATTTTTTATGCTTCATAAATGTACCCTTGTATTAACTTTCTTCTAAATAATTACATTCTCTTAAATCAGAATGAAAGGTAGAAGGAGAAGAGTTTATTACACTTGTTCTGTATTGAATGATTTTTTGTAATTGATTCTAACCATAGTACAGTACGTTTTCAAGTGGTCACATGCTTATCTTTAGATGAGCTATATCATGAATGAAAACAATGATCTACATGTATTTCATATGCTTTTCCTTTTTACACTGTTATAAATCTACTATTTAAGCCCTATTTCTAACCAAGAACAAAAAAAAAAGGAATCTCATACTGAGTTAGTTACTTGTTAGAATAGAAATCAAGACCTTTGTTTCCTTGAAAAATAAAATTTTGAATCACCATATTTTTCTACATCTGAGAAACAAAGAAAAAATAGACCTGATTGCATAGTAAATGTTTAACTTTTAGATTCATTATTTTAACTTTAAGAAAAATATTTAACTAAAAGCATCTAACTAAACAATTTGAAGAGTGAAATATCCAGTAATGTATATGAAAAATGCTGTGTTACAATCACCACAGTTAAAACATGTTTCCTTGCTGCTGTTCTAGCTTACTACTGCAGACACCAGCAACAGTTAGCAGCCAAATACACAAAAACTTTGGGTTTACACAGCTAACAAAGTGCCTGTCCTGCCTATAGAGTTCACTTTAGTCTTAATATCATGACTACCCCAAGCAAAAAACCAGCAGTCATACCTACTTTCAAAGATGTAGAAGATAAAGCTTTCCACAGAAACATGTTAGATAATTCTATGAACAAACTGCTGCTCTCAAAATCTTACAAGGATCTTTCTATTCAACAAAAATAGCCAAAGCAAAAGCAGTTCGTAATCTGACTTTGCATGGACTTGCAAAACCTCAGACAGAAGCCCTACTCATGCTTCAAATCCAGAAGCAGCAGACAGTGGAAAGCCACCCTTTGCCCTGTAATTGCCCGCACAGACTGATACTTTGAGACTTGCTGAGCCTTAAGCTTCAAGCAGCCACAGGAAGTAGCTCTTCACCTGTCTACACTACAGACCTACTTTTTAATATTCACTTATTTTGAATATGTGGCACAATAAGAATACCCAGCTTCCTAAAAGCTAGCTTTCTCAAAATTATGGGGCAGCCAGGGACTGCGATGAAACCACAAAACTACTGTTTACATTTTACTTTTGTAATACGCACCTGCCTGCTGGCTCAAATCCACAGCGTAGCTTCCTGCTCACCCCAGCATTCATATGAACTTAGTAGTCAACAAGATACTGCCATAAGGAAAGCATTGGACAAAACAGGAAAATAAAAACAAATGCTTTGCATGAAGCTCCAAATGTTTCTTATACTCAGATTCAGCATTTCTTGAGGTGTCTAGGTGGTCCCATATGTAAAAAAAGACACCCATGATTTAACTCACACACTCAAAAGCCCTTACTGAGTTGCTGTGCAAGTCAAGGAGTGGTTTTCCCTGACACGCATCCTGAAGCTAGAAGGATCCTTAACTGTCGTATCGCTGATTGTGTTAGACTTTTTTAAGAAGAGGAGCAGATATTATCCAAAGTAAGTTAATGAGACAATAGCAAGGAAGGGGTGGATGTTGCACACAGTTATGCAGCGCCTCTATTGGAATCCTGGGGGAGAAGAGGGGAGATGGCCAGTATTCCTGGATGTTTTAATTCAGCCAAGATGGTCTGTTCTGCAGTTGTTGCAGACTGGCACTGCTAGACTAACTGAATCAGGGAACAGCAATCACTATATTGTCTGCTGGGTTACCAACCCACGTCTTGCTCCGTCCTCCAGCTCTCCAAGGGCCACAGCCCATGACATGCCAAAGCTCAGCCAGCCTTTGGACCCACTTCTTCTGTGTCCAATGACTGGAGAAACCAGCAGGTTTAGTTTTCATTAGTTATATGTTTGCAAAGGGGTGAGCAGGAAAAGTTGAGTAAAAGGCTTGCATGACATAAATTAAATACATATATATGTAGAAACAGCTACTTGGAAAGGTTCTATATGTTGATTTAATTTACTTGGTAGAAAGACAGACACTTTTTGTTTAGGTTATTTGCAAAAACTGATTTTGACTAGAAGCATAGTAGAAAGCTCTAGTATACAAAAAACCATGGAAAAGGCATTTATAAATTTGATGGAAAGTGATTCACAATACCAATACAAATTAATGCACTAACTGTTCTGCTAAGGAAATGCTTGGAAAGTTAACACCTAAAGCTGATAAGATTAATTGTTTCAGGGGATGGTTCTTTAGGGCTTTTCCCCCATGGTAATTATTTTTGTTTACTGCCACTTCTATATGCACAAGATTTTATTTATGTATGATTTACAAAAGCTTCAATAAACAAGCCTGGACTTCCTGTAATAATTTCAGTTTATACCCAAAAGAACACGGCAGCATTTCCTGATTTTAACCTGATCTTAGTATGCCCTGATGTGACCAACACAGTGTCCTTGATGGATCACCTGGCTGTCTCTTATGGGCCATGCTGTCAGCTGCATGGCCCATCCTATGGGTGAATAGACCACTTAAAGTGCAGCTCTGCATTCCAATGAAGATACCTTCTCTGAAATCTCTTTTCCCATCAGGGACACTACAAGCTATGCATTTATAATATCCTTTTTTTGTCTAATTACGTTCATAAATGGTAAATCCTCAAATTGATGAAACATTTCAAGCAACTATGATTGCATTCACCACAAATAGGTGTGTTTATATAGGTATACAAAAAACAACATCCAGTCCCAGAGCTGCAAAGAGTTCCCTCCAGCTCATCTCTTTCTGCATCGTTCTTCAGCAGGCATTTATATGCTCACCACGGCTTAGTCTATACATTTTAAACAACTATGAAAATTTCCCAACTTGCTTTTAAAAGTGTGCATGCTATCGTAAAATAGGGTACATTGTTGAAGAACCAGACCTTCGGTTCCACTAATATTAATTTGAAACTCATTTTCTATACTTCATGACATGTTTACTTGCATTTTTTCTCTTTTCTTCTATGAAAAGGTAAAAAGACAGGACAGAGGATCTGAAGAGTTTTGTCACTGTTGTAAGCACATTGGAAATGCTTCTGTTGAATACAAACCCTCATGCTGTCATTCAGACAACATTCCCTTTGTGAGACAATACCAGGCTGCTGCGTGACTATGCGACAGCGGTCAGAATAATTTCTATATACCCAGCTTATGAGGACTGAGAAATAGTAGCAACCCAGTGGTGTGAAACTGAAGCATGCAGCCTTATACCATATCTGCATTTTGACATTTAATACCACCAGACATCCGCATATCCTCATAAAAAAATTCCCTTACGCTTTTCACTGGGCTGTTTCAAAAACCCTCCTGTGACAAAACAGGATGTAAAGAGTATTTAACACATGAACACACTGACATTCTCTCTGTAACTTTAAGCCACCAGATATCTGAAACACCAATCCCAGCTGTACCTGCAGAATCATCTGGTAAATTGAAAAAACAAAAAAGTTATCATTATCAAAAGGTCCTGAAATTGCCCCCAAAGCAATTTCTTAGCAGTCTCTAAGCAGACTGATTCTAGCCTGGCTGATTTCTCTTGCCTGTTGTTGCCTTTATAAGCATGCATTCCTCATTAAAAATGAAATAGAGGAGATAAGAACACAAAAATGCTGTATTTATTAAACTACTATAAAATTGAACCATTGCACTCTTCACTAACTTACATTCCTACAGTTTAGACAATGCCCAACTTTATCCATGGAAATGAAACTAGTTACTTCCAGAATTTTCTTCTGTATTTATTCTATATAGTTCTACTAATATTTTTAAAGGTTGTGTTATGATCAAGCCTTAGGTGTATCTATAAAACATTACTAAAAAACGCAGCATGCTGGCAGAAACCGGTCGAAAAAACAAATCAAAAAATCCTAACCTTAACTTCTGCTGTTTACTACAGAACAAAGAAACTCAATTGATCTCCTCAATTCTTCTAGCAAAACATCTAATGAAAAGGGAGGGAAGGTGCTTTCATTGAAAAAACCTCTTTTTTCAGTTTGTTTTCTATGCCTCAATCTGTACCAGCTGCACTGAGGAAATGCCATCACCTGAAGAGAGATGTTTGTGTAAAAAAAAAGCTTACAGAAAAGAAAACACACTGTGATGTCTACAGCTGATTGTAGTTAATCTCTGCTGCAGCCATTAGGTTTGGAGATGTGCTTTTTGTACTTACTTGCATTTTTAAATAACTTTCAATAATGGGTACACTTAAGCTCTGGTACTAACATTTGTTCTACCAAAGAAATCACTTCAGATCCTTGGACAATGCATGTCTGAGTGACACACGACTCATCATCAGAGATTCATTACAGAACTGGACAGCTGGCTTACATGAGACATACTACCAGATGAAAAGGGAGGCTTCTCCCATCAAGCCAATAGGTAGCTAAATAAAGTCAAGAATCATCTATTTTTTGTGTGCGATCACTGTAAAAATCAGATGCAGATCTATACTTTGATCGTCTTATGGTCATCCAAATAGCCATCCAGGGAAAACTCTGCCATACTCATGGCAGTATCAATAAATCACAATGACATTGATTCTTATTTGTGAAACAGAATAAAATCTGTGAGTAGGAACTTGCTGGAATTACAAAAGGTCACTCCAAATTAAAGTTTCTAAATTTGAGATGAGCCAGAGGAAATTAATTGTGAAAAATCATGAAACTGGTATTATCTCACATTCACTGCTTTCTTCACTGCAAATGAATGAAAAGCTATCCTCTGAAAGTGTGTTTCCGTTGTCCTCTGGTATCTCTAAACATCAGATTGCCACAGGAGTCACACGTCCACATTCTGCAAAAATCTCAAAGCCTCTACATGACAACTATCCTACTGTCTGGAAAATGCACAGATGATAATGCAAAAATAACCAAAAACACATGGTTTATCTTCTGAATGAGAGAAGCAGGTGTAGAAAGCTTACTCAGTATTTTGCCAAATTCTTGTTTACTTGGCTGCCTAACCTGTAGAAGCACATCAAACACTGTGGCATCATGTGTTTGCATTTGAAGACTAATTTAGTAAGACTCATGAACTCAGATGGCCAAGCAGAGCAGTTATAACCTGGACAATTCGGTCAGCAGTGACTGCTTGTTTAGGCTTATAAGAATAAAGCATGGACAGGCAACTGTCAAGGACACTAGGTAACACAGGTAACACAGCCACAAACAAAAATGAGCAAAAATACAGCAGGGACTTCTCCAATTTCATATATGCACATGTATGCATATGTATGCATATATATATAGAATCACAGAATAGTTAGGGTTGAAAAGGACCTTATGGACAATACGTCCCTGCCCGTGGTAGGGGGGCTGGAACTAGATGATCTTAAGGTCCTTTCCAACCCTAACGATTCTAAAATTCTATGTATATGGATGATATTTATATTGGGCATATATGTATGTGTGTGTGCGTGTATACATATGTGTACATCTATGCATATGTATAATGTATGTGTGTATATATATACATGCACACATGTATATAACTACACAAACACATACAGAGAACATAGCTAAACCTCTTAACTGATTATGGCAAAGCAATCTAGCATACTCAGCTTTTCTCCTTCAAAAATCCACGTCTGTTGAAGTGCTCTTGCAGACAACCTTGCTTTGCAATACGCCTTGAATATTCATAAAATGGAAATCAGAAGTTACAGAGCAGGATGTGGGTCCATATGGAAAATGATTATGTGCTTAGTTTCTGATAAAACAAGGATCCTTCAAGGAAAGGCTAGAACTAACTAAACACCATACTACCTGGAAGTTTTGCATTTCACCCCCTTACCTTTCATAATGCTTCTGTTATTTTGAGGCAAATTTCCCTAAATTCAAATTGTAAAGACTTGAGAACAGTCAACTTATACCTCAGAAAAAGGCTAGATTACAATTACTGAAGGTCTTCCAAAATTTTACTTTAATTTTCTAAGTGAAGAAGCAGATGTAACAAGTTTTCTCTGCTCCCTTTCACAAAGTAAGTTTTGTGTATATTCTGCTGGGCAGCAATTTGCTAGGAAGTGCTGTGACTTGGCGATTTCTTCAGCAATTACACTGGCCAATAACAGCACAGTGTTTGAGCATGGATAGACAAGCTTGACAGAAAGATCTATCAGCTGTTCAGCCCACACTGCTGTACAAATGAGGAAATGACTGGAATATTAATTGCCTTTAAACAGAAGTAATTACTCACTTTTGTAAGACTTCTAGCAGGCAGAAATAGATGCTAGAATAGAATATTATGAAAAATGTTTCATTTTTCTGGCTTTAATTGTGCATTTGAGGATGAAAGAGCAAATCCACTTCTTGCATATCTCTTCTTCCTTTCCCTGTTCTGACATTCCATAATATCTTACAGTTTTTACTTTGCATGAGAATGTGGAAGTGTGAATAGATTTGATGCTTAACTACAGAAATCCTAATTTCCAGTTTCCTATTTTTGTCCTCTGATTGAGATTTGTTAGGCTCTGCTGGTTTTGAAGCAAATGACGTGCTGAATTTTTTCAGACAAAACATTTTTAAAAGATTCATGCATACACCAATTCATGCACATCTTAAAAACATCTAAGGCACTATCTCTTTGAATTCATCCGCTTGAATGATAGTACATGGGTTTGGAGTTTCTTAGGCAATAAATTTAAATAAAGCTTAGCTGCATAATTACATTATGAAAAACCTCAATACTTTGATACTCAATAAATTTATTCGCAAACTATATTCCAATATTTATAAGCATTCTAAAAGGAAGGGTTTGCACTGCATTTTTGATTTGGCTGCTTACCTCAGATTTTCACTCTTTTTAATGGACATGCAAAAGGTTTATTCTGAAGAAAAGTTAATGTATGACATTCAACTAGGCTACAGCCTCTTTCAAAAGAAGTAAAATCCAGCTCATGACTTGAAAACACAGGCTATTTGCAGTAATATCTTTAGTTGCTCAGAATACCAGTCTTTGTCTATGACCTATCACAACTAGCGAGGAAAGGGGAGAGTTTATATCATAGTATAATACAGTTGATTCGTTACAGTTACCTGGCTGACATTTTAACCCCATTTCATGTTAGCTGAGCAGCTTCTTTCAGCAACGAATACAAACTATGGAAAAGAGGACATACTCTCAGCCTACTAACTCTTTGATAACTTAGTTTCACAAGTGATACTAAGTGGAAATCTGCCCTTACCGTATTTCTAAGTGTATTGATCTCAAGTCTTTGTTGGCATAGCATCACTGTAATGCATATTTGTCTCATTCACTATGCTTTATGATTTTTTCCTATTGCTCTTAATTGCAGAAGTCTTCAACACTTCTCCCTCACAAGATTCATTTTGGAAAGGTAAGAGAAATCATCTGATACTACATTGGTTTTGTATATGTACTTCGATCCATTTGGCTGCAGAATTAATCCACACGCTTGTGCTTTTACTGTTTCAGTTGAACCAAACAAAAATAAATATATACCTTTATGGATATTCCCTAATTATGTATGTGTTAATAGAGGTACAATTTTGAAGAGTTCTTAAGACTACACAATGACATCTTTTCCTAAGATGGAAGCAATATGAATGGGTTGGATGAGTTACCTAGTCCAAGCATATCAGCACTTTCAGAAAACTGTTGTATTGGTGGGAAAATCTCCATGAGAACATGTTTTTTCTTACACTACCCAAACAAATAGGTCTGCTACAGGGAAGGGCTGTAGTTCTAAAAAATTAATAGCGAAACAACAAGAATAGATTGTTAAAGTCCCACCCTTTCATTAGGCTAGAACATACCTGGCATGCTGATGGATGGCTGTGATTGAGGTCCCACTGGGAAGATACTATGTCAACAGACTTTTCAGCCATATTAAGTAAATTCATCCAGCCTTGGAAAAGAGACAAATGGGATGGTGCACTGTCTGAATAGTTGATACCTTCAGGAATATTTTCCACAAGAGCAACCCTGAGAATAGATAAGGAAAGAATAACCACTTAACAAAAGCACTTTTCTGCATTAAAAAGTTCCAAATTGTAAAGAACGTGAGGTTTTGGGCTTGTGGTTCAACATCTGCTCCCAGAGGCTCTCAGCAGTGTGCCACCCTGCAACTCATTCTGAAGCTGCTGAATGTCATGCTCTGCACTTCCCAAAACAATTAAATGCAGAAATGACCTACTCTAATGCAGCAAAGCCAATTAAGCTTTTGAAGCTCTGTGAAATTAACTTAAATACGTAAAAACTTACTTCTAATAACACAGTAAGTGGGAATTAGTCCTTAAGGTGAGGATGGGAAGAATGAAACAACCTCTTCTTGTGTTGCCACTCTTATCTTTGCATTTAATTTCTTCTCTCTAAGCAAAGTGGTGAGATGTCTATTGCCTGGCACTCTCTTAGGTCTGCTTTTATAGTTGACATTTTATTACACTGCAATCTCTATATATGAATTCCTCCTTTCCAACTGCTCTAGGCTGCCTAATTTCTGTGCTTTTGTTTACCTGTGTAAGACTCTAACTCGGATCCAGTGTTTAAGAAAGGAAAGCTATGCCATTTTAATTTCCTGTTGTTTTTTGAAGGCTCCTTGTTCTTATTATGTATATTATTAAAAAGCAAATCTCATTACATACAATCACATGGATCCAAGAAGGTAAACAAACATTGTAGTAAACTTACAGCTCAAAATATACTCCTCTGCTTCAGGGAAATTATGTGTTTTAGGCAACATGCTACCTCACTTCTAGGTTTCCCTAAATTGCAGCAGGTAAAGCTCCTCTTTACACTCAATAGAGGAATCTTAAAAATAAATGCAAGTCAAACAAGATTCCCAATTCGTCTGTAGGTAAACAGATGAAATTTTCAACTTATGCAAATGGCACTTCTGTAAGTACTCCTAACATCTGCCACTTTTTCTGTAAATCATACAAACCAGATTTAGGAAGGCTGTAGCAGGGATTTCAAGAATGCTCATTTTCATTGTATCCAAGTACATTGAGTATTTCCAGTCTGTTTCTGTACTTATTAGTAGCATTAATTATCAACTCCAATATGAATATAATTTTTAAACTTTTAAGTAAATAATTAATACCAACCTTTAGTGTAAATGAGAATTGTACAATTTCTGACTGTTAGAAAAACAGATCAGTTCATCTTATAGGGTCACATGGAAACTTTTACAGCTTTTTCACAATATCAAGCAAATTTCTGAAGTTAACCCATTAAAAGACTGAAGATTAGTACCCTGTAGCAGTGCAAAGAACACTCATCAAGCACTGTGATAAAGTAAACCTGTGATAATTATCACATTCTTACTCTCCTGGCTTGGCAAGAAATTTCCCCCAAAACTAGAGCATGCACAGCTCCTCCTTTCATTAAACATTCAAGTACATTCTCTTATTCTCTAAAATCTGCCAATCAATATATATATATCACTAAGCTGTAATTACTGATGGTGCTCTCATAAAATATTTTGTTTCTGCAACGCAGTTAAGTTTAATGTTAATCACTAGAAAATCATGTTCAAAGTTGTAAAAACAGTAAATTGACTGTAAAAGGTTAAATACACAACTTGTCTTCTTAATGTCTTCAAAGCTTACTTCATTTTAAAACTTCCCACCTACCTCATTTATGAACTTTACAAAATAACTACTGCCCTAAATATTTAGAGCTTATATTAGTCTATTAGAAAAGCCATACTTCTAAAAAGAATCTATTTTACTCTAACACTCAAGGTTTTAGACTTCCTTCTGCTACATCTAATCCTGTTACAGAACTTCTGTTAGACCCCTTGAAAGCCTGGTTAGTTCTTTCTCAATAGTTAACATCACTAATCACAATGCAGCTCTTGACAATGCCCATGTTCATAGAGCTGTTTTATGAAGAGCTACAGGATGGCCATCCTCAAAGAGCAGGAAATCAAAGCAAAGAAAATAAAGTTATATTTACAAGGACATAAACCCTCCCTTCCCCAACAATCCAGCAGCAAAGAGAAACAAATCCATGTCTTCCTGGCCTCTGCCATCCCCTACCCAGTCATGTATAGATACAGAAGGGAGTTATTTTGAATATTGTCCAAAGACATCATTCAGATCAAATGATTATTCAAAAGATAATCTATCAAAAGGGGTTCTGTTTTATCAAGAATTTAAAAGTGCACATCACTCCCTTAACACAAGATTTGTTCAAAATCTATCAGCATTAGGATATCACCTGACATACAATGTTTTCCAGTTGAACCTATGCAAATGAATATAGAGGAACCCACAAAGGAACTCATAGGACTGAATCTGTCATGGTCACTTCCAGTGGCTTGTAGTTGTGTTTCCCATGTACTGAACTCCTGTCACACTGGAAAGTATTACCTTAACTTTCATTCTTCCTAACTATGGCAAGTTGAAAGTTGACAAAACAGTCACATAGTCTTCAGAAGGGCTGACAATCTGGAGATCATGTAGCTCAACCCTCCTTGCCAAAGCATGGTCAATGACAGCAGGTTGATCAAGACATTGACCCGTCAGGTTTTGAATATCTCCAGTATCTCCAGGTCCAAGAAGATTAACATGTTATATTTGAAACTAGGGCCCTAATCCAGCCAAATACATATATGCTTATTTCTGATATAATGACTTCAAGTTATTTGGGTCTGAAATTGAGGCAAATGCTTTATCTATATATTACAGACCCAGATTCCAGAAGTTGCCGGAAGCTATACATAAAAATGCAATGCAGTAAGATCTGCAGATTTGCATCATTGCTCTATAGATACATTTGGGAACAGAAACCATGAAGATATGTAAAAAAAGTTGGGTTCTTATTCCTTTCCATATGTTAAAACCAGCTACTTATTCAAAGAAAGTCGCAAGGCAAATTTGCTGGGCAAAAGGATATTTGTCTCTCTCTTAAAAGAACCCTTGTCAGGAATAAGGTGCTTCTTGGCAAGGAAGTTAGTCTTAACTGTTGGGCTGAACTTGCTCTTCACTAGGAGATCAGCTCTTAACTTTTCAACCTGCATAGCATCCGGCAGGCTACACTACTAGCACTAAATACGGAATGTGACACAGCTCCTGCCATTCTATAATTTGGGTTTCATTATCTTTGTTCTAATTGAGTAATGTTAAAATTGCATGAAATGCAATGGTAACAGCAACACATCTGGTGAAGGGTCTAGAGCACAAGTCTTATGAGGACCTACCAGGCAAACTGGGGTTGTGTAGCCCACAGAAAAGCAAGCTGAGGGGAGACATTATCGCACTCTACAACTACCTGAAAGGAAGTTGTAGTGAGGCTGGTGTTGGTCTCTTCTCCCAAATGACAAGTGACAGGACAAGAGGAATTAGCCTCAGGTTGCACAAGGGGCAACCTGGTGTTTGATGTTAGGGAAAATTTCTTCTCCCAGAGGGTTGCCAAGCATTGGAACAAGCTGCCCAAGGAAGTGGTTGAGTCACCATCCCTCAGGTATTTAGAAGACATGTAGATGTGGTGCTTCGGGACATGGTTTAGTGGTGGGCTTAGCAGTGCTAAGTTAATAGACTTGATCTTAAAGGTCTTTTCCAACTTAAATGATTCTATGATTCTATGTAATAGAAGCCAAACGCATTCCTGTTAGTGAAATTGTTATTCAGAACAGATAGTATCCATTAACATGTTTCCTAGTCTTCTATTTAACCAAATAGTAAGTGCTTTGTGTTCTTTGATGTTTCATCTATCAAGGGCACCAGTTAAAATGTTGTTTTCATAGTTTAGAATTCCCTTTAATAATTAAATGATTCCGCCAAACCCCCCCAATATATTTCCCTATCTACTCAAAAATTCAACATCAAACTCAGAATTAACAAAAAAAAAAGTCACCCACAAGTTTCTAAACTAAGTGACTTTGCCTTCATAATCTTCCCTTTTCCTTTAGCAAACTAGCAAAGCTCCTTTAGCACAAAAGCAAAGTGCTTAGTCAATAAAAGTTTTGTTAAACCTTCTATGCAAAAGTTTGAGTTTGTAAGCCCCAATTCAATCAATAAAAGCTAAATTTAGCTCTCATTTTTGTTCCAATATAACCCACAAAGAGGTTTTTAAAATATAGCATAACAAAAAATTCCATGAGAGAAGGTCATTCACAGACCTTGAAGAAGATCAGGAATGGTGACATAATTTACTCTGCAAAAATGGCATATTAACAAAGCAAAACAGAACAAATGCAGCATGGAGATTAAAACAGACGCTTCCTACACTCAAAATCATTAGCAGATAACCTTACACCTGCTGGACGAGATGTCCTTCTCTTCCCTGATTTCCTGGTGTTCTATTTAATCTATTAATGCCAGCATAGGCTGGACACTGGTTATACAGCTGGATATTCTCAAACCTACCTCACACAGACTGAGAAACCTGAAAGTAATTTTACATGATTTCTGGGAAGCCATAGAGAGACAGGGGTCAGAGCTGAGATTCAAGCTCCTGAAAACTAACAGAAATGTGGTAAGCAGTATAATGGTATTTAATGCCCAACAAAGAACAGACATTGACCTCAATAAGAAGACCCTTCTAAACTCAACTACATGACTTGCATTTAGCAATTCCAAGTAAATTCTGTCCCAGGCTAAGGATTCATCATCTTTGAAAATTCTCTGGTCAGAGAGTGAGATTTGTTTCTGATATAGCAATTTTTTCCTCTGAAGGGAATAAAGATACTTTTAATTTAGCATATGGGTTAATTAGAGTAGAAAGAGGTCTAAGGCAATGAAAATAGGCAGAAGCTGTATGTCTGTCTCTTGAATAAACTTGAGGTTATTTGGGTTATTGGCAAAAAATTTACAGCTCTGTTGAAGAGTTTAGCTGTAACTATTACATAACTATAAAAGAAAAGTTCTCATAGTTCCAACTTCACAACGTATTAAAATGGTAAGATGTAAAACATTAATCACTCCAGCCTGCCTCAATATAGATTCATCCAGTAAAGAAAATCCAGGTCATATGCGTAATGGACTGTGAACAAAAGCTAAGTTCTCAAAACTACCTAGATTATTAGCATCTAACTGAAAGTATCACAAGCTCTGTAACAGTCCTCTAAAACTAGCAAGACACATGTATGTACCTTTGTACACATGCATGTGCCCAAGTGCATGCACACGACAAAAGCTCTTTGCTGACATTTACCTATCTGCTTTTTGAATTTTAGTCACGAAAACTTTAATCTCCACAGAGAAAATCTTGGGATGCTGAGTGGTTGGTTTGAGACTATGCTTTGAATGAGATCTGCAGTGAATGCAGAGAAGTGCAGATTTATGGCATTAGATATATTTTTTCTGTAGACATGCAGCATTAGGGTCCAGGTACAGAGTTTTATCTGAATATTTCTGAGTTATGTGATAGAGTAGATTAGCATGATGTTTAAACTGAAAAGCTGCTGTTATTGCCTCCTGAAAAATAGGTATTTTCAACAGGATTCCATGTGCTCAATGATGAAACATTGCAATGAGCATATTAATTATTATTTTAAGAAATCAAACTGTGCTGGAATTTGAGAGACACATAGCACCAGTCTGTGTTCTGAAGGAAGATTCATCTCTTGATTGTCATTATATTCAGAAGCTGGTTACCAGCCATGAGATATGAGGGCAAAAAGGTAAAAATCTGCTGTATATGAAGCCTAACTAGATGGTCTAAAAGCAGATTTCCTAACTTCCCTGTCCCTGGACATGTGAACTGCAGCCTAGTGGAATAAAGAGGCAGTCATCTAACAGGGTTAATGATGCGCATGTAAATGGGACTACTAGACTGTTGTGTTGGAGCATATAAAGAAATAGAGCTATGGCTACAGCATGCAGCAAAGCAAGGTTACTTCTAGCTGTGCTGCCACAAGCAGAAGAGGCACATACTGATCCCAGGCTTTTGCTCCTCATCACAGCAGTGGGGCAGTGACTCCTCAGTCTGTCCTGGGTTCAGCAGCAGCAGTCATTTTTCTCCTTCTTAGTAGCTGGTGCAGGGCTGTGTTTTTGACTTTCAGCC
>WYDI02011461.1:0-53868 GCA_009867235.2 Psittacus erithacus
CTCTCCTCTCCTCTCCTCTCCTCTCCTCTCCTCTCCCCCTTCCCCTTCCCCTTCCCCTTCCTCTTCCTCTTCCTCTTCCTTTTCCTTTTCTTTTTTTCCTTTTCCCCCTAATATAGGTGAAATCATGTATGTCTTTGATGTCTAACTGGGAACTGACTTCTGTTTCCTGTGCTACTGCCAATGGCAGGAAGAAATCATGATTCAGCAGACGGGGTAAAAGGTGTTACCGTAGCCTCATTCATGAATGCTCCTTCTAATAAGGAGCTTTTCTGGAGAGGTTTCTTTCTGTCTTTGCTACTCTGCAGAGATTCTTCTCTTCTCTCAATCTTATGAGGACCAGCAGCCCTCACTAGTATTGGAAGAAACAATGGCAAGAGCAGAGGGAATCTCCCCTGCCTTTCTGTTGAATCCAGGCTTGATGTGTGCTTAGAAACCCACTGAATGTGTACTTAAGGGCAGAGATGTTTATTTGGAGATAATTTTATAGGAGAAGATTGATTCCACTATGCCTGGCATCTGGCCTGTGAGGCTAAGGGGGAATTATTAATTTAAAATTATGTGCTGCACTGCGAATAGCTGGAGACAGTTCTTCTCTTCCCAACCCTTTATCAAAAAGGGGCAGAGAGGGAAAGGTTCAAGGGGTAGCTACAAACCTGATCTATGGGAAAGCAGCTCAATGTATAGCTGTAAAGCTCAAGTCAGTAGCTAAGATCTCAGCTGAAAACAGTCCCTGGCGCAGAAGGGAAAGTCCTGTGAGAATTACGTGTGGTTGTCTTTCTCATCCAGCTGGTTACTCCTTCCAGCATTGTTTGGTGCTCCCCATATTGCACAAGGAGGTATTTTCACTTGAGCAAGTCAGTATGTTGATCTTTCATGAGCTGGTCACCCACACACTCTGACCCATCCTGCTTACCGTGTGACAGGAGCACACTGGGAGGAAATTCAGGCATACTTTCTTGCAATAACACCTGTCAAAAGTTGTAGGCTCAGTTTGACCACTTCTGTTTGGGTTGTTTTATATCTGTGAAGCAAAAGGAGAATATAGTTATAGCATATTAAAAAATCACGTGACTCTCTGTCTTTTTAAGTGAGCTTGATGAAAGCTGTACATTAGAAACAGATCAGAACTACAGTCTTTGAAAAACTCAGTAATAGTATACCTAAAGCTGTTTAAAATATCATTCAGCATATTTGGTCATTAAAGTTTGATAATCTTTTAGAAGGTCCTCTGCTACTTGCTGGTTTTCTTCTGCTGATGGACTGCTTATGGTATGAAATAATTGGTGGAGTAAATACCTTTAGTAACTGTGGAGGATGTAGAAGGTGGAGATGGAAACTTATTAAAGAAGTGGAAGGTTGGAGAGAGGAGTTATGGAATTATAGACACATCAGCTTATCTTCAATTTCCTGAAAAAATCCTGGAACAAATACTCAAACAATTTGTAAGCATTTAAGAGAAAACATGGAGATTAGTGACAGTCAACGTGGATTTGTCAAGAACAAATCATGTCAAACCAATCTCATTTGCTTACATGGCAGGGGAAGAGGCTTTGAGACAGAGGAGAACCAGTGCAAGTTGTAAGTCTGGACATTAGTTAGACTTTTGATGGGACATTGTCATTAGAAAGCCAAGGAAATGTGGTATACATGAAGTTATGAAGGGCTGAGTAAAAAGTGTGTCGGAGAATAATTCTCAGTTGTTCACCAGTGAAGTGTAAGAGACATTCTGTGAGAGATCTACTGTATTATTCAATATTCTCAGAGGACTAGAAAGAATTCTTTTTTTTTTTTAAATATTTGGAGGCAAAGCCATGCAAGGATGGACTGCAAAGACAGGGCCAGAGTTGTGAAGGATCATGAGAAATACAGAAATACACTTTGCTAAGGATGAGAACATGATGCTAGCCTTAGGAAGAACAAACAGCTACACAAATACAGGCTGTAGAAGAACGGGGGAACAGCTGGAGCTCTTTGGAAAAGAGCACGAAAAGCAGCCTTTTCTCTCCTCTTAGCTGTCAGGAAGCACCAGCTGGAGCCCAGCTTTGGGCTTTTCTCCAACAATGGGGGCTAATTCAGAAGCATGCAGAATAGCACACAACGATGAGTGGAGGGCTTCAAACAGGATCCGTGATGGAAAAGTGAGTATGCTGGCGTTTCTTCAGCTTATGAAAGAGTCAACTAACATTGGACACCATCACCTTTCCTTCAGGTACATGGTGGACATGAAGTACTGAATGAAAGAATTCTGAAAAGTATGTTCACTGTGCAGATAATGAAATCTTGCAATGGGCTCCTAGAGAGGGTTATTGTGGAAGCCTTATAAGAACAAAAACATACAGCTGATCCTGCCTTGTTACACGTGAATAGGTTAGGGAAGGTTCTTGAGGTCTTTTCGTACTGTGCTTTAATTAAAATTCCAGCAATATAATAACCTTTCATTGTCAAAAGTGGATTTTGCATCACTGTCATGTGTATCTAATGGGAAGCTAACACCATATCAGTCATTATGTTAACTTCACTGGCAGATTGCTGGGAACTGAACTAGCAAAGTATTTTGTGACTGCTAATCTAATTTTATTAAAGTTACATTACAATGAGTATTAAAAAATATTTCACTATAAAGTGGAGTATGAAACTGTTGCTCACTTCTCTTATATGACACTATACGAGCAAATTTGCCCTTCAGCAGGGGTACCCTCTCAGGGAGCAGAGAGGGAGAATAGCTAGGATGGGAAGTGAAACACCCACTTGTTCCACACCACACTGTGGCAATGCTGATCTTGTCACTCTCTCTTCATCATGGTGTATGTATTTCAGATAACTAGAAACAGAAACTCCAAAATGCTGCAGGGAATTAGGCAGCTTAAAAATCATCCTTCTTAAAATTTATTACTGTACATGCATAAAGCCATTTTTATTCGCTTCAGACCAGTACATGCAGTACTTGTATTTGATTTGCAACTATTCATGACCTTAAGCTTAGATGTGGGTTTAAGTATATTGCTGGCTGGGATCTCATAGTTTTGCCTTGATTATTCTCCCATTCACACTGAATGAAATCCTGATGCCACTGAACAATAACTCAGCTCTGATTTCCCCAGGGCAAGAATTCAACTCATACTGCCTATTCTACACTGAGGCTTAGTCGGCTCATGCAGGGCCAGAGATAGGCAGTGGTATTTTGCTTTTAGTGAGGAAATACAAGTTTCCACATTCCTTTCTGAGGCAAAAAAAGTGCTGCCTGCAGTGCTCAGAATAGTTCAAGGAAAATTTTTAATGCTTTCAAAAATATCCTCCAAGTGGTATCCATGGTGGTATCTTCTGTACCACCTGCTACTGATGCTCAGGAAATCAGGAGCAGCTGGAGGAGGATGGCTGGAGTGGAAGTTGCTTGTGAATCTCACTTCTACATTTGTTTTGATGGTCAGCAGAACCAAAATTCAGATTTAGCTGAATGTTTAATCTCTTTTTGCTGTACCTTTTCCCTGAAAAGAAAATAACAAGACCCTTGATGCTTTAAATGCTTTTAATCCGATCTTTCACTGATGCCCTTTCACAACTCTGGACAAAACTGTTACAATTCCAGTCTTGATCTAAAAGTTATGAATTGGAAAAAAAAAAATAATCCAACAGCTACAGCCTTTGCAGCAAACAGAGAATGTTTAGTGGTTGATCTATCAACATGGCAGTGAACTTGTACAGAGGTAACCTCTTTCTCCACTACGTGATTGTTTGTTTTAATCTCTTTGCTGCTTTTCTTTCTGCTGCTTTCTTGCTGCTCCTTTAAAATGGGGATAGTAGCTTCTACATTATTCACAGTATTTTGAGCATAGAATCTACGTTATCTAAGAACCGAATGAGCCTGATAGCCAAAACCAAAGCTGTAAGCATTTCAGGGGCAGATCCTAAAAATGTGAGAAAGACACACTGAAGGAGAGCATAGCTCAATTTTGCCCACACTAATAAACTGTATACTCCTGTGTTTGCACAGAAAACCTTCATATACTGCCTTCTACTACAGTGTGCATTGCACCCTGTAATTCAGCAGAAGACTAAGTAACCAGAAATCTGACTGGAGAGGTGTTTAACAAAAAAGCTTCAGGATGGAAGATGTTTTGTTGATCCTTGGCTTCCTGGATAATCTCTGGATGCCAGCTGTGTTTTGTGCATTCACAGAGTAACCATCTAGCACAGCTAGTGCAACACTTCTCCCCAAGACATCAGAACTATGGAAGACACGCTTGGTGAGGCCGAAGGACAGCTGAAAAGCAATGAACCTGAACTTTGTGCGTTGTGTTGGCTCAGCAGGGAGGAGGTGTGGCTGAGGGCATGGTTGGATGGAGAGCAGCTGTTTGTTAGAGGTCACACTCACCGTATAAGCTGTGTACAAGTTTGTCAGGATCCTTCATCAAGAACAAGGTTTCCAGAAATGCCATGCAAACCTCAAAATCCAAGTGACCAATAATTCTTCATGGAAAAAGAACATGCCTTTGTAGAAATGGTTAGAAGAGAGCCTTATTCAAGAGACAGAGATATAAATCACTCCAAACCCTTTTCTGTAACCACAACTGGCAATACAGATTTGGATCTGATTTGGTCTATGCATAATTTTCATGCTTTCATGTAATGGCTATTCTGCTCTGTGGATATGCGTAACAATAATAGTGCCTCTTGCTCCTTGGCTTAGCAGGAAGTCATTCCACAGCAGATAGCAGAACAAGGGATAATTTATTCTGCAATATAACCCACTTACTGGGAAGCCCATTATCAAAGACTCTTTCGATCCATTAGGAGAGCACAGGGAAGAGCTTTGTAGGTGGTGGTGGGATGGCAGAATGGTGGGACTGCTTGAGTCTGTGTAATTCAGTAGTTACTGTGGGTTGTCTGAAGGGAGAGTTCAGGCTGATGTGCTGGGAATGGCAGTGAAAACCCTGCCTCCCTCTGCTTCACTGTTTAGCAATGAGGAGGGTTATGGGTAGATAGAGTGGCCCTTTCTGTCCAAGGCTGGAAGACAGGGCTTCCCGCAAACAAATCCTCATAGGGGTTTATCCTGTGGGATGTGCCAAAACTGGAGTTTGCAGGAGCTATCCTCCTGAGGCTTCAGGACGTGTTCTGTATCCACTGTAAATGCTAAAACTCAGATATGACTCAAGACAGGTTTTACCTGTTCTGATGGGTTAACCCTCTTATAATACAAGGTAGCAGTTGGTCTGACTTAGGCCATGTGTTGACCATTATTTGGCACAGAGACACATGAGAGTATCGTGAAGTGAGATCAGGAACTGCAATTTCCTGACACGTCGGGAGTGACCAAATGTCTGTATCAGAACTGGCCAGGCACTTCAGTGCTGTGAATGAGTGTTGGGTGCTGGAGGCTTTGGGCCCAGCTATGCAGAAGCTCTCAAATCCTGTGTCTGCAGGCTTACAGCGCATCCAAGCTCGCCCCAGCCACAGAGCTGTAGGATCCTTGATTATTGCCTAATTTGAGCCTAGGGAATCTGCCATAATGAGTAGGTGGTTGAATGAATCATTCCTCACTTTCTCTTCCCCAACACAGCAATTCACCCACATTTGTTCATTACTCAGACTTGTTTGCCAAATAATGTATGCACATAATTTTGGGTTGGTAATTCATTCATGCGCAGCCTGGGTGAGTATTTAGCAATTGAAATGAGAAAGTCAAGATGTTTTGTTTGGGTTCACAAGTTTTTGTTTCTTGATTAAACTCTCAAAATTGTGTTGTTGGGATGAATGCTTCATGTCGAATTCAAAATGTAATTTCTGCATTTATCTTCTAATACACACATATATTCATGATGTCTTCATTTGCTTGTAAACATATTGATTGTAAAGTCTGTGAAAAGAAAACACAAAAGGAGCCTAAATCAAACTAGTTGTTTAAAACAATGAAGCATATGAAAAACTAGCCTGTTGTATGATCTTTCAATTCTGCACAAAAGCAAAAAGGCTGCACTGAAATCTGGCCAAAAAATAAAGTGATAAAATGAGTACTGGATGTTTTCCAGCATCCTCTGAAATATTCAGGATAGAAAATGTCAAACTTCCTGAATTTGAATCTTATAAAGAGAAAAAATAAGCATCAGAAATGTAACTAAAAAAATCTCCTGAACACAGTGATGCTTAGCAGAGGAATGGAAAGTGGTAAATGTGACACCAGATTTTAACATTGTTATGTCATGGTGTAAAAGCATGACTCACTCCATCTTAAGTATCTCAGTTCTGGTTCTTTTATGAATATAGACAAGGTAAATTTATATATACATACATATATATATATGTATGTTTAGGGGGATGGTAGAAGGCTGTAGATAAAGTGGAACTGTGAATGACAATGGTTTATGTGGGTTCAAGAGGCCAGAGAAAAGCATCAACTGAGTGTTTCTGACGACCTCTGAGCATCTTTGGCTCAGGAAGTTCCAAGAAGTCAAATTACTGGAGACTGAGGTAGTACCAGAGGAAACATCACTTAATGCTCACTCTGTTTCTGTACTTTTCCTAGATGTTGACTTTGGCCAGTGCTGGAGACAAGATAAAACACAAGTGTGATGTGAATCAGTTTGATTCAGTGTGGTTGTGATTCTGGGTGATGCAAGGGGTGTCCCGGAAACCGCGGACTGGAAGGTCTTTCTGCAGCAGGCAAATTGGTAAGACATATCATCTAATATTATGCTAGGATACCTGGAGATATTGGAGACGGGGGAAGATCAGGCACTGCAGAAAGCTTTTTAGCAGGTTTATTGCAATATTTTTTTTAAGAAATGATAATTTTGTGTAAGTTTCATGGGGTAAGAGGGAAGCCCTGTCAAGAATTACTACCAGATGACAAGAGGAAAGATAACAGAGATAATGACCATTTTTCACCCCAGAGAGGTTATCAAGCAGGGTCCTCTAAAGGTCTAGTCAAACTATTAATGAGCTGACCAGAAAAAAATGGGATTTCTGAGGTGCCCCATCTTGCCGGTAGCTCACAATTATGTGGGATAGTCAAAGCTAAAGATATGAGTCAAGGGAAGAGAATAGATACCAATACCTAGTGTCTGTAGAGTGAACTCCAGGAAAATTCTGTGTTGATATGTACCAAATAATAAGCCTGGAAAAAACTAATTAACTATATATATGCAATGATAGGGTGGCGGTATTGATAATTCTATGGAAACAAGAATTCAATTCCCAGCAAAATTCAAGAAAGTAAGTAACACACTAGGCAGAGAAAGAGAAGGCAGAATCTGTGTCCTAACACAGACTGGAGCTGGGAAGCCTGATCAGAATATGCTTCCCAAATCTGCTGTCCCCTAAAGTACAGGGAGAAAACATTTCAGTGCATGCATAGAGTCCGTCAGCCACATCCCATCTTGAAAGGCGTGCAGAAACAACTCTTGAACTAATGTGACAAAAAGCCATTAAAAATGAGCTTATGTGAGAAGCCAAATAGATGAAGAGCCAGGAATCCACTGCTGGTGAAATAGCCAGGTAGCTTCCAAAACACTCTCTGCTCTAATGTTTTCATAGTATATTATGTTCAGTCTTCCCACCTATAGAAGTAAGAAAAGGTGATGTCAAGATAAATGAGCAGATATGGCAGGCCACCAGCCCCATTTTGGAAAGCCTAGACAATGGACCAGGAGGTGCCCAGGCCTTCAGAGGTGCAATATGTCATTTTGCTTCTGGTAGACTGTGAGCAGTTTTTGAATCAAATGTTTCATGTTGGCTGTTTCATTTTGCCTGGATCCCATGCAGAGAAATGTCTGCTTCCAAGTAGGCTGATGCAGATGGCAACTGCCGGCAGAGTTTGGTCTTCATTTGCAAATGGAAAATGACAGGGAGCTACTGCCAACCCAAATCCATCTTCCCCATCATTTTTGCTTTGAGGGAGGTCGGCTTTGCACCAAGGCCAAGATTTGGCAGCTTGTTTTGATTCCTACAGTGGCTCCCAAACAACTCCATCCAAATACCCATGGATGCGTGAGCGTTCAGCTCCAAAGCAGACCTCAGATCCTCAGTGTGAGCCCACCATATGGAGCTGGGTGCTGTGAGAGCTCTCAACACTGTGGAGGTCAGGAGTCACTTTTATCAGTCTGGTAGGTATGTCACCATGAGTTTAAAGGCACAGAGCTTTACTCTGAAGCCCCTGCAGACAAACACTTTTTGCCTATGTGTTGGACCTTGCAGCTGGTATTGGCTGCAGAAGGCTGCCCATCTGTGCAGAGGATGAAGCCATTGCAGCACTGACTCACTGCTCCACCACCTCCTACTTCTGGCAGTAATCAGTGCAAGCTGATTCAGAGGACACTGGAAAGAAGAGCGCTTGCAATAAGGGACTGGAGTTGATGCTCAAATGATTTGAGATCAAGCCATGCTCAGAGCAGTCATTCCCGCATGGGTGAGTGATGTATGGATATGAATAGTCCTGCAAAAACCAGTTTGTTGTCCCCTAAAATAATCCCCCAGGTGGTACCTTATCCCAAAGTGTCATAGAAATATGTATCATACGCAGACAGCGGAGGCGAGGTTTGCTGACCAAACAGTGTCTACATGTGTCAACACCTAGAGATGGACTGGTCACCCTTGGCTCCCTTTTCATGCCCTGAAACATGCTTTTTAATCCTGCAGTCCATGCTCATCTTATAGCTACTGTCTGAAGCAGTTCACAGGGGTCTTGCCCTAGAAATGCCTGTTTATAATAAAGAACTCGAGTAACCAGATCAGATGAAGTTAGCAGTTAGGACACTCCTTAAAGACTGGTAGGAAGTATCCCACCCTGCAGATGCAGAGGCTCGTCTCCAGAGTTTACAGCTTTAAGGAACATTACTGATGCCCAGTGCTATATGCCTGAAAATAAAAATGCCTTTGAGGCAGAAAACCCCTACCCAAACATGTGGCAAAAGACAATGCTTGCTCCAAAATGCTAGTTCTTCACTTCAAGCCTATAAAGTGTCATGGCTGGTGCTTACTAAGAGGAGGAGAAGTTGGGGGGATCAGTATCAGCTGGAGCTGGGAGGCTCAGAGAGTCTTCCAGAGAAGACAACAGTGTTTTTGGAGATCCCATGAGGGTAGGAAGATAGAGCAGGACCCTTCTGTTGCAGATGGGAGGTTTTAGCATCGCCATAGGAAAATGCTAACGTTTCCCAAAACTGTGGTCCAGGCACACTCTTGTGGTTACAGAGAGCTAGTGCACACTTGAGCGAGGCCATTTCTGCACACAGCAGCCCGCAGGAGCAGAGGCGGTCCTGTGGGTTGTCCTGCCTGCTCCAGGCCAAGGCTGGCAGCAGGTTCCGAACTCGCCCCACCGAGAAGGCACCAGCTAATACATTTCAGCCCCTGCATCCATAATGATGGAAGCTATTGCGGTAGTTCCCAAAATGCTTTAGCAGCCCGCGTCAGTGCTTTTACCCAGCTTCGGCTCAGAGCGCGGTTTGTGCCCTGGCGCGGTTTGCAGTTTAGCACTGCGGATACTAGCCCTTCTGCACGAATGGGCCTGGTGCCGGGCAAAGGGACACCTCAGCTGCTGGACTGAGGGATGGGGGTCCCCACTTCATTAAAGATTTGGGATTCATGCCACCCCATGTAGGGCTTCAAGGATGATTTATTTCTCTTGGGAACAGGCAGCTCTGCCTAGTCCTCCTGCCCAGGTGAGCGGCTTTGGATAATCTCCATCTTATACCCTGAGACCATGGCAGTTGTCCTGGCTGTCCTGAATCTCCTCCACCTCTGCTTTCCGTGGGTTTGTGGAAAGAGGCAGCCTGGGTGAAGCCCATCAGCCCTCCTGGTACCAAGTGATGGAAAAGCTGTTGGCGCTTGGCTGTGAAGATCAGAAAGTCCCAAAGTGGTGTTGGAAGTCGATTGTCCTCCCCTCCCCCCTTGCTTCATGCTTTGCTGGATTTTTTCTTGTTGTGTTGGGGTTTTTTTGTTGGGTGCGGTTTTTTGGTTTGGTTTGGTTTGGTTTGGTTTTTTGTGGGTTTTGGGGTTTTTTTTGTTGTTGTTGTTGGGGTTTTTTTTTGGGGTGTGTGTGTGTTTTGGGGATGTTTTGTTTTGTTTTGCTTTGGTTTTGTGGGATTTTATTCCTTCACTGTCGGGACATGCAGATCCCATCCAGGAGTCTCCATGCTGTGCATGATCTGAGATCCTGGAGTCCATCAGAGACAGCATCAGCGACCACACTGAGTTCTCTGTAGTATGAGAAAAACTTCCTTTTTCCCTCCTTTTTGGAAGTTCCCAGGGGCAGGAGAACTCCCTCCTTCTGACCTGCTTGGTGTGATCTGTGGCTTTTCAGAGCAGCCTGTGTAGCAAAGATGGGGTTGCCTGCAGTATCAATGAGAAAAGCTGTCTTATGCTTCCAGTCTCAGCTATATATATACATGAAAAGAGATATATAAATGGGAAATAACTGGGACTTAGTTGCCATTAATTCATCGCTATTCATACTTGGAAGTATTGCTGATTGCTTCCTATCTGTATTTTACAGATAACCGCCAAATAAGCCTTGAGGGTTTGGAAGAGCTGCGTTTCCCCAGCAAATGGCCATTTCCACTGGCTGCTTGGTGCTGGGCATGAGTTTGCTGTGCTTTTAGAGCGGAGTTTATATCGTTCCCAAGTCTTTTCCTCAGCTGTCCCTTCTGGGTCTCAGCTGAGGAACTGTGCAGGTAACAGGACAGACTGCCCTGCCCTGGTGCGATATCATTTGTGGGATGACTCTCACATGGAGAGAAGAGAGTCACTGTGTCCCACTGCTCCTGAAAGATGCTGTCTGAGCTGGGCTGAGATGCAGCAGTGCCCAGAGCAGAGGGCATATTTGGAGTCCCTTAGCTCTGCTCCATTTCAGACCTGATGATTGCAGCACAGGCTTGAGTCCATTTCTCTCTGAATTATCAATGCCAGTTATCTGCTTTGAATATATCCAGATGCATGCTCAAACAGCAGGTTGTTCTCGGACAGACTCTGGGGTTGTTGCCCTGTATTGCCTTGCTCCCATTCTGCCCTGACACTATAGAGATCATTTGAGAAAGTTACATTTAAAAATCACCCTCAGAAATAAGCTACCCAAATCTAAACTAGCCCTGATTTGTTTGGTGAAGCTGTAGGATGGTGTTACAGAGAAATGGCTTGAACAAAGACTGGACTGGTTCCTTGTGATGATACTGTCAGAAAATCTGAGAGACACTGGATCATAATATCATAGAATCATAGATAATATGTAGAATTATTCTACATATAATTGAATGGTTTGTGTTGGAAGGGACCTTAAAGCTCATCCAGTTTTGCCCCCTGCCATGGGCAGGGACACCTTCCTCTAGTCCAGGTTGCTCCAACCCCTGTCCAACCTGGCCTTGAACACTGCCAGGGATGAGGCAGATGCAGCTTCTCTGGGAATCCTGTGCCAGTGCCTCAGCACCCTCACAGAGAAGAACTTCTTCTTAATATCTAATGTAAATCTCCCCTCTTTCAGTTTAAAACCATTCTCCCTTGTCCTATCATAACATGCCCTTGTCAAAAGCTCCTCTCCAGCTTTCTTATTGGCCCCTTTAAGAAGTGGAAGCTGCTATAAAGTCTCCCTGAAGCCTACTCTTCTCCAGGCCCAGCTCTCTCAGCCTGTCTCCATAGCAGAGGTGCTACAGCCCTCTGAGCATGTTCGTGGTCTCCTCTGGACTTGCTCCAACATGTCCACATCCTTCTTGTGTTGAGCGCCCCAGAGCTGAACACAGGCCTCCAGGTGAGTTTCTGAATATTACTTTTTTTATTGTCTTGCTGATGGGAAACATGGCGTATTTGCATTTTTGAGCCTGGATAGTTTTAATTCAGTTTCTATTGTAGAATCTCAAGAGGAACATTTACTTTGTTTTCACTCATTAGTTATACAATTATTCCTCTCAGATACCACATGAACCATGAACCATAATATTGTATTCTTTGCTAATACAGTTTGGCAGAGGTATTTACATGAAAACACAATACATAAATGTTATGAATTTTCCAAATTAACACATTGGTAATATAAGGTAATCTTTTGTTGTTTTTTTTTTTTTTTTTTAATTTCATACACCAAAAATTCATTAAACTTTTCTCAATTAGCAAACTGACTTTTCTAAATAAGCTGCTGATTGAGAAAGAGGCAGTTATGCAAACCAGCTGGATTTGATAACGTTGGATGGTGTGTGTCACTGGGGAGCACACAAGAGGGAGATTATCTCTGCTGGCTGGCAGCAGATGTCTTCTGCTGGATCTAACAGCAGTTGAAGGAGATACCACTTCCAGCTGCCCCCAGTGAGAAGTCGGGGTTAGCTAATACCTGAATGAGACTAATCTTTTATCTACGAGGTGAAATGAATTTCTGGGATCTATCCAACCTGCAGGCTTGTATCAGCATTCGTGCTCTGGCCAGGCAGGACAGGAAGAGGATGCAGCTGAGAATGAAGGAGTAGTAAACCTGTTTATTCCTCAGCTGGATGAGGGGACAGATGTGGTTTCTCACATCTCTGCAGCTGTGCCAGGAAGAATGAGGCTCAGCCGCAATGCAGAGAAGTCTCACGAGCTGCAAAATCATTTTTCCTGGATTTAGGAGCCTGTTAATTTTTACGTTTTTTTCTCAGGTGTGAGTCTGAAACACATGGTCATCTGGCTCGTCTCAGGCTTGCCAGGCTGGGTCTGGTAGAGCAACAGCAATTATGTTCAGTGATGACACAAACTGCTACTGCTTGTGGAAACAAACTCGTGCTGCACCTGAAGTCATCACTGTGCTCTGCCTTTTATTTACAGGCTTTTTTTTAATTGAAAAAACCCCAAACAAAAACCAAAGCCAAAAACCAAGACTTCTTTCCCCCCACCCCCCACCCCCCATACTTTCCAGAAAGAATAATTCCTTTTCTGGACTCATTAAAATATGATCTGGAAAAACCAGTGAATGATGCTGAAATCCTCGTCTCACTGAAGTTAGTGGGGAGCTTTTGATTGTCTTTGTTGGGGAGATTTTACTCTGGTCGAGTCTTTTTGTATGAAGAGGAATAATCTGTCAAGAGTGGAGTGCCGCAGCACAATGAACACCTCCCAGTGCCTTTTACATAGATCATACTGTTATATCATATACCTGACCTACTTTGCTTTAATAAGCTCATCTGTGTGCAGTGAAAGATAAGCAAAACCACTCTCCTGACACCAAAAATCCATCATGTCTTTCAATACGTGTATGCTGCCATTAGTAGGGGCTGATTCTGCTCTGATAAGGACTGTTTTTCCCCTGTTGCACAAGCAAAGTTTCTACTGGCACCCAGTGAGGCTAAGAGTGGGAAAACCGGACCCTATTATGGTGGTGGGGAGGACAAGTAGTCAGCTTCAGGACCTGAGCATGGACAAAGTGCAAGGAGTGTGATCGGTGGCGGGATTTAAGAAATATACAGGGTGGTCCCATTGTCAGGGTATGCCAGGTTCAAAGAGGGGGTTTGCAAAGACCGCAGGCTCTGCATTCATCTCCTCCTGGGTGGGCCATGCGCCTGGTTCTCTTTGAAAACTTGTTTTCAGGCTGTGACTCCTCAGGGCCACCATAGCTCCCGCTCTCATGGGACAATCCAAGCTTTCACTCCTGCAGAGCATCTACATGCTTTGGTTTCCCACCATGTTAATGCCAGGCTCCAGCATAGCATGGGCAACCCGGTGTCCAGTATCTCTATCTCTGGATGGGCGGGATCTCCAATCCTACCCAAAGATACAATGTTCCCTTTGAAAATCCCAGCCTTTCTTGGGAGAGCTTCCACCATGAGCTGTTCCAAGTATGTCAGGGTGGGTGATATGGCTCACACTGTTAGAGGCCTTTCTAAGACAGCGCCTCTGAATTGAAAGCACTTCAGCGGCAAAGGAAAGCTAGTTTGGCTCCCATAATAGCTTCCACATGTGACATGGCAAATGGCAAAGTTCATTACCTGGGTCGCATTCTGAGGTGTAGCTGGCAAATGCCTCTGTGAGAGAAAACCCTGCTGCTATGAAATACCCTTGATCAGCTCTAAACCTACTTTTCCTGGGCTGGGAAAAGCCAAGAGCACAGACAGACCTGGCTGAGCAGCGTGAAGGTGACCAGGACCCTTGTCATAAGCATGAACACATAATCAGGATGCAAACATCTTGTGGTTTCCTCCCTCTTCTTTTTCTTTGTGCATAGCCAGTGAATCTGGGTATTCTTTTTATTTACTTCTCTCTTTTTTTTCATTTGTTCTCTTCTTTACTTTTCTTGAAAAGTGGAGAGAAGATGGAAAAATAAATAAACAAAGCTAGCAGCATGGAGGAGAGAGATTTGCTTTTCACGTGTTCCCTAGTTTGGAGACACAAGGATATTCCAGATGTTGCTTTGATTGCCTCAGCCTTGAGAATGAGAGGTGGAAAAAGGAGAATCACTTCACCTGCTGAAACCCAGATAATGGTAGGGGTCTGCATTAGCTTCATTCAAGTTCTGATTCTCTGCTGACTGACACAACTACTTAGCTTTATTTGTTTCCTCCACCTTGCTTATGAAGCATCAGTGTAGCACAGTGACCCCTGCAACACAGTTTAACACTGGCTCAGGGCCTGATCCTGGCTCTACTGGCCTGTTGGATAAGTGCCTGTCCATAGGCTGTTGCAGGAGGATGCTCCTCCAGCCTGCAGAGCTTCACAACTTGCCCTGACTCCAGCTTTGTTGAAAGTCTGAGGCTGCTGCTACAAAAATGCTGGTCTCTGAGTAAACACAAAGAGTCTTCCTCTGGAGCTAGAGACAAGAGGACCAGCAACTTCTAGGTAAGAGGGACATGGAGATGTAAATAAGATCGCTGACAACTTCAGATAGAAATAGGCTCTTGCAGGGGGTCACCCACAGGAAAGCTGTGTCTTTCAGCAACCTGTCAACAGCAGCTGTGACCTACAAGCCGCTTCTGGATCCTAAGTCACGTTTGGGAAGGAGGACCAGGTTTATTCATGCCAAACCAATTTAGGTCCCTGTTCAGCAAAATCCCAAAGCAGGAACTGAAAATTAAGCATGCCTTTATGTGCTTTGCTAAGTGAGGCTGGAATATCCCATCTCACTTACAGGGTCTGCTGAGTCAAGGTCTCATTTTCTCACCAAACTATGGTGCAGGGTGGCACGGCATCTGCCTGAAGACAGCCTGGTCCATCTTTGGTGTTAATAAGCTGAAACAGCTCTGCGGATGAATTTAACCATTTGTGTTTCACAGGTGAGACAAGGCGTGACAGAAACCATGAGAATCCACAAAAGTTGGTTTTATTCCTGGGAATAAGATACCAATTTACCTTCAAGGTCAGCAGCTCCTTTGTTTGCTGTTAGTGATGTTAACGTATGGTCCTGTGGGACATCTTGGGTTCATGTTCTTTCTAGTTAATAACAGCCTTTGTGTAGTCTTCCCTTTGCTGGGGGGAAAGGCTAATGCAATACTCACTGTGCTACAGCTGCTGGCTGGGAATTGCCAATAGGTCATAAATAAATCTACCACTGCACAGGAAAGACAATGAGATTATACATCCTCCTACTACTGCCAATTACAGTAAGAGCAACAATTATAAGGTAGCACTCCTACAGCTACCCTAGGGAGAAAATGAGAGGAAAATGTTCCATTAGCCTAATGAAGAGAGTGCGGTAGAGCTACAATCAAATTTTCTCACTATTAGCCCTGACTGCGTGCCACTAACACACAAGGGAAGCAGGAGTCATAGGGTAACAATTAAAGTTTCTGACAATTAACCCCTATGATGTACATGCTTCTAATCTGATGAGAAAATTAAAAAGAGGCACGGTTACATTTTCTCACCATTAGTCCCCTGAACATACAATGTGGCATTTGCTGGTGACAATGAAGGTTTCTCACCACTAAGACCTGGGAAATGCCATACGTGTTGCAGATTTGGTGTTAAATGCTTTTGGGAGCGCTGGGCTGATGAGAAGGCATGCAGAGGTGGCTTAAACCCTCTCTCTTTTAACACAGAGGAAAGAGTTACTGGTACATTTCCTCATTAGCCAAAGGAAAAGATGGATTCACTGCAGGTAATATTCTGGTGTCCAGCCCCTGCAATATCCGTGGAGGAGAAGGAAGATCAGCTTTGGAAGTAGCAATGGGAAATATAGGAAATATATTGCTGGATTTGGCTAATATTGCAAAAGGACAACATGAGCCATGGCTTACAGCATCCATTAGCCTCATCAAGAGCTGCATCATTTCTTGTGGGCTAATTTGGTCAGCTTAAGGACTGCAGTTTGATATTTACCAAGGTTTACTGCACCATGCTACCTGAAGTACTGTTGTTTCAATGGCTTTTTAAGGCAAGGGAAAGCCTGCAGTACCTTGAAAGCCTGCCTGTAGCAGGTGTTAGGTAGGCTGATTTTTAATGGTGACTGCTCAGGTGTGTTGTAAAGTCATAGATCGATTTTCACGTCAAAAATTCTGGAGCAAATTTCAAAGCCTGCACTAGCATGGACCCAGGCCCTCTCTTCACTTTTTAATCTCTCATGTTGCCTCTGTGATAAGTTAGTATTAGCTTGAGGATCACAGTCAGAAGCCAGATTGGCATCTGGCTGGGGTATTTGTCCTGGGATGTGGGTTGGCTCTATTTCCACACCCCATAAAATGCGAGAAGGGAAAAATCTGCTTTCAGACCTCACACAGGCTCGTGGCACTAATGTATCTCAATGCTGCTCAGCCTGTAACATAATTATCCTCCTAAAGCCTCTCTGTAGAGGCTGTTGGTACTTTCCTGAGATCACTTACAGATCCAAACCCTCGGGGGGACAAATTTGCCCCTGTACCACAGGGCCTCCTGTCTGGCAGGGCTGTGGGCATCTTCAATCTGGAAGCCACAACCTGGAGCAGGAGCAGATATTAATCCAGGCTTGGCACTGTGGTGACAGATCTATAGGATCTTCTGCCTGCAGCTGCCTCCTGTCCATCCTATCCACCCTATGCAAGTCTATTTGCAGTGGAAGTCTTGCCCTAAATCTCAGAATGGTTTGTGGCACTTTCCCAGCACAGGCTTTTGAACTTGCCCTTGCTGAGAGCTGAGCTATTGCTCAGCTGGACCATCCCATCTTTGCCATGGAACAGGATTGTAAAGGCAGGAAATGAGCCCTTTACACTTGGGCTGGACTCAGTTTCCAACCACAGCCCATTCCCTGGACCTTTCGAGTCTGCTTGTGGGTTTCCCTATACCATGTGGGACACTGGGCACAGGCTGAGGCCAGTAGCCCTTTTGCTGCCACTGCAGGCCATGAGATCTGCAGTGCCAGACTCTTCCTCACTGGGGCTGAGATAACCACCCTGAGATGGTTCCTGCCTTGCCATTTTGGGGAGCAGCCATGGATTAAGACATGCTAATTCCCTTGTACAGCTTTAAATCATACTCCTTCAAGCTACATTGAACCACTGCTTTTCTAGCTTGCTGCTCAGCGAAAGGACAGGCACAGTTTTTGCAGCATTGTCATATCTCTTTCCCATGCCTACAAACACAGAAATGCTCTCCACCTCTCTTTCCCTTTCTTTCCCCCTGTAAGCTCTCTGCCTTCCTAAATGTTTATCATTGCTACAAATTTACTATGTTTTCAATAACTCATTTCTGGGTCTGAAAGAGAACTTGGCATTCTTTTATGTGACATTGGAAATGCGAATCAGGGGAACTGGGAGAATCAGGAAGAACTGGACTTTTAAAGTCAGAAGAAAGGTTTAGAAGCACGAAAGAATGATAACTAAATCCTACAGCTGATTTCAAAAGACCTGATCAGAGAGTATGTGCTGTCACAGCCCTGGATGACTTGCTATATAAGCAAGAACTGCCTGAGCACTGCTGCTCTTGAACCTCAATTTTGATGGAAGGAAGATGAAAACCTGTAAAAGGAGTCATATGCTGCCCATATCTGTCCCAGTCTGGATGGTGAGGATGACCATGCCCTAGCATTGCAGGCCCAGAACAGAACAAGTGTAGGTCCAAGTGAAATCAGCTGGGCTTGGCCAAACTGACTTCTCCCCTTGGTCTGTGGGGTGATGGTTTTGCCCTTCACCTGCTCCTCAGGGTTAATACCTTGAATTTGATTGCTTTAGAGAGGACTCTTTTGCTTGACTCCTCGTACTATGGAGAAGAGGGATACATTAATAGCAGCTGGCGAAGTACTAAGATGGAAAAATCTCATATGTCCTCACAAATATCCCATTCATTGACAAAGAAAATCTCAGCAGGATGGAAAGCTGTAGCAAGAAGGAGCTGATGGAGGGAGATGATGGCTATGAGACCACACCAGGCTCCTCCAGAGAATCCTTTCCTCACTTTCTGTCAGTGGTGGGATGAAAAACGTCACTGCTCTGAGTGATTTGTGTAGTTATTTCAGTGCTGACAAGCACTACATAGCAAATCTGAATTCCACTTTTAGCCCTGTTAAGAGATAAGGAATAGTGATTATTATAATTACGATGTGGTTACTTTATTGGTTAAATTAACATTTTGTTGTTGGGGTTGCTGTGCAATATACAGTATTATTTTACCTACTGTGCCTTCAAAGTCATCTTGTCACAGCAACAGCATGGCAGCATGGAAAAAGGCTTTTAACAAGTAGGTAAATACATGCCTTTGGGGAAGTCAGAGCAACAATTATGTCAGCTTCAATACATTTGACAGTGAAAAAAAAGCTAAAAATAAACTGAAACAAAAATGATAGAAGATGCTTTAAATAAAGTCACTGGAATTAAAAGGGTGCAAAGAATTTAATATACTAACCTTACTCTTTGGACTAGGTGTCAATAGTCTCACGTCTCACTGTTGACACTGCTAGGGTTGCATTAGGCTTACAAGGGTGTGTACAGGGATCCTACACTCCTTCCATAGGAATAAATAAAGACTTATTGCTATTCCAGTCTAAAATAGGTGGAACAATTCCATAAAAGATTATGCTTTTGCAAAAGAAAACCAGTGGACATCTTTCTTCTCCGTACTTCCGTAGTGCATGATGATGCTCCAAGTTCCAGTGCAGAATATAATTTAGCTGGACTTTAACAGCAGCACCTGTAGATTTTTGACTGAGGAAGCTGTTTAGGTTGTGCTTTTGTGAAACTTGCTGGTAGCATTTTGCAAGACACAAAGCAAAGGTCGTCCTTGCTTTGGGGATACACCATCTCGCAGACATGGGAGGGGAAGAAGGAACATGGAAGGGCAGTGACAGAAAGGATATTTTATGCCAGTTTTGGCCATCAGAAGGAAAATAAAGCAAAACCTCCTTGTGGGCATGCAAGTCTTGCAACAGTAGCTTTGCTGGCTGGAGTGGTCTCATTGCAATTCAATGTGGCGCAGCTTTGGAGGTCAAGATGGACCTTGGTTATCATCTCAGCTCTTAGGGCTGGCTGAGTGTGGCATCAAAACTCCAGCATAGGTTGGGGTTGCTGTGGCTTGTTCAAGGCTTTTCTGCCTAGGGAGAGACAGAGTGAATATGCGTGTGTTTGGTCAGGTACACTTTCATGGATTGCTTTGGGACTTCTGCTTCTGCAGTGTGGTGCAGAAGAGATACTGTGGCCCATGGAGTGCTCCCCCTGGGGACATACGGGTAAAAGGTCACCCCAAAAATGCTCTTAGCCTTCACGACTGTGTTGCCATAGCCTCTGCCTGACGCCATGACTGCGCACCAAGTTAGGCTAGACAAGTGTGGCTTCTCCTGTCGGGGAAGAAGACCAATGGAGACTCAGCTTTCTAGAGAAAGGCAGGGCCTGTGGATGCAGGTCACCAGCAACCTCACTTGGCAGGAGCACCCAACACACAAATCCTACCCAAGGACTGGCTGGCGCCCTCCCTCTCATCTTTTCTTGCCAGACTCTGACCCCAAATGTCAAGGAGAAGAGAAGAAAATCACAGAAAAACTGAAAAAATCTTCCCCCAAGCAAGCGCACCGCTGGCTCGCGCCAGAGCTGAGAGCAGCAGGAGAGAGTAAAAGGATTTGGGGCTTATTTTTCCCAAAAAATTGACAAGGACAGAGCTGGATTTCAGGTCATTACTGAAAAACCATCAGCGCCAGAGCTGCTGTGTGCTGTGTGCTCCATCACACGAGAGCTGAGGAGGGGTGTGGCGATGAATGTTGTTCCTTTATAGCAGCAGGCACCAAGCTTTTTAGGTCGGACTCAGGGGGGATGGTGCCTCCCGCTTGGACATCCAAGGACAGGGCGCTTCCCAGAAACACAAGCCCCATTAGCACCGGAGCCATCACTGCCACAAGGGACAGGAACTTACAGCTTTAATTGCTGTAAGTTGCCTTTAATTGTAATTTTTCTTCCAGTTGAAACCAGTCACTTGGGCTCTAACCGGGCATGTTTCGCTTTTCTTTCTCCCAGCATTTTATTCTACAGATGCACTGGTGCTTTATTATCTATAAAATAAAATCTGGGATGTAAGTCAGAAGAAGGATGTTTCATGATGTGCCTATGATTTGCTACTTGTTTCCACTTCCCCAACTCTGCTTCACCTGACTTTCCTTCTCTACTGCTTATTTAAAGTCAAAAGGTTCAGTGGAAATTGCAGCTATGAACATGCAATTATTTTTACAGGCTAACAAATATCCCATGCATCCAATTACACAACCACTTAAACAATATCCACACACTAGTTTGCATCTGTATATAGCTTTGATTGGATGCTTTGAACGGATAGTATTCTGTGTACCCGGGTCTCCATGAAGGAAAGCAGGAGGACTTTTGCATAAAGCACATGTCAAGTCAGTCATATGCATAAAATGACATTATTTTTCAAGAAAACTTGATCTGGAATAAGGAAAAATCCCCTGTACTGTGCTTTTTCCTAAAAAGAAGGAGTCTTGGAGGATGAAAGCTTTCTCCTGAGTGTAATCTTCAAAATCTGAGTTTCCATTCATTAGGCTGGGAATGGGAAATAATGATCCTCCCCGCCCCCGCGACAATAAAATGGTTGTTTCTGCTAGTCTTCCTTCACAATTGATGCAGTCCATCCAGAGCAGTTGAAGATGAGACTAATCTACCTCCAACACTTCAATAAATAAAATGTAAATGTTTGTCATAATAATGCCTCCATTGTCAGCACCAACCTGGGATTTTTCAACCTCTGACTCCCGGCAATGACTGGCTGAGTAGCAACGGCCGAGTGCTGAAAGAATTTTTCAACAGCAATTTGCTTGGTCCAATTTGCTTTTCAGGGCTGCTGATCAGGATTGCTGGCCAGCCTGTAAAAGGATCTCATCCTGTTAATTTGGCCCAGCTTCTCCTCTTGTTCTCGTCATATTTAGTTTCTCTGGCAGTTCCAGTGAGTAAGTTAATTGAATTAGAAGTGCCACCAGGAGCTTGCCTGAGGATCTACGATTTCATGTAGGAAAGCAGCTCCCTTCGGCCGCAGAAACAGATATGTGCACCTGTTGAGAAGGTGAAGAAATGTCTAGAGATGACTTATTCCTGTGGTGATAGCCCCTGAATCTCTTCTCAACTCGGTCAGACAATAAAAATTCCTTCATCTGGCACCAGTTATTCTCCAGCCTACTCCTTGGACAAACAAATGAGATTGAGAAGCATAATCGATGCATTATAGCAAGGATTGGGAGTGCAGTGATTTAAAAAGTGATTTTGTAGGAATGGATTGCTGTGATTTCATGCTGTGTGCTTGCTCTGCGGCTTGAGGCCAAGTGTGTCTATTCTAGCAACGCGAAGCATTGTTTTTCTAATTGCTTAGTCTGCATTCTCAGCTCACCAACTGGTATCAAAAATACAATAATACCAACTGAAGTCTGACCTTGTTTCTACTGCCTTTCAGCTAAGCTGAGGGTTAAGTATGGACACACCTTATCTGCCAAAAAAGTAGATAAATGGAAATAAAAATCATAGTTAATGCTTGCTATTACATTTTTAATGAAGTTTAAGGGTGAAAGGCGCATAACATTGTGCTCTCAAGTCTTGCAGGTGTGGTGTCCGAAAACTGGAAGAAACCTTGTAGAAGTTCTGCAAGTGGCAAAGTGATTTCATAGCAATTTGTAAATATAATCCTGAATCTATTTCCAAGTTTTGTATAGTTTGTCATAGTCATCAGAGGTTTTCCCAGAATGATATACCTCTGCTAACCTGGACCACCATCCCAGGGATACTGTGGCCCTGGGCTGCTCTGGGCTCAAAAGGGATGGGAGATGCTGTGACACTAATCTAGGAGTGAGCCTAAGTATTTGCAAATGCCAAAATTACAAACAAAGTAATTCCCTACCCTCTTCCATCCCCAAAGTTAAGCTACCCCTAGCCAGACTCTATGAAGTAAATGGAAGAATAAAATAAAAAGGCTGAAGACCAAGATGGCTGAATCCAAGGCAGCAGAGCAAAGCAGTTGCAAGGCTCATATGATCTAAGGAGCAGCAACCAGTTGCACCAGTGAAGCAGTGACCTGCTGGGTAGCCCACATGACATATATAAGCAACATAAAATAAAGGACAAATAAGAAGCCATCCATCCCTTCCTGGAAGGCAGGTTTTTACAGCTGAAGCGCTGGTTTAGTGCCACCACCGGAGGGCAGAAAAGGCCTTCGGAGAATATCAACCTTTTTCGTGAAAACGGCAGCATTGCTGAAGTGAAGAAAGTTCTTCCCTTATTAATACATCTCTGCCCTTTATTGAAATTAAGAGGTTGACCTATTGCACATTACATTTAAAACAGACCTTTGTGCAGTGGTTTAAGGTATTTGCTCTCTAGAAATGCTGCTGAGGTCTGAAAAGATAAATTAACCACACTCTGGGGATTCTGGAGATGCCTTCTGTTTTTTGAGCAAAACCCTATTTCTTAAGAAATTAAGCAACAGATTACTATGATTAATTAGGAAATAGCTTTAAATGTAATTGGAATAGAATATCATCTTATACTATGTACTTGATGAAAGTTTCCTACTGCTGAATTTGGGAAAAACAGCAAACAAAGCTCATAAATGCCATTCAGATATTTTGCCTTAAGATATTTCCCATCTTATTTATAAGATATACTTATATACCTATACATTGTGTATACATGAACACAGACTCACATAACCACTGCAAAGAAAGAACACCCCCTCCACATTTTTCTTTTTGCTTAAACCACAAGTGATACAGTTGAAACATTTTCTATATCTCCTATAAATACAACCAAATTTTCCTAAATAATTTAATGTAATCATTAACTAAATCGAGTCATCAACTATTTATCACCAATGAGGCAGTACAGAGATCAGCATGGGGCTTGCAGGTCTTTGCTTTGATTGCTTCTGGCTGTTGTGTCATATTTGTTGTGCTATAACATTAGGCAGAGTACAGTTGGGCTAATTTTCAAAGCTCAGTTTCTCTCCTTCACTGGCTCGTTGCAGAGCTTATATAGTCAATATAGTAAATATGGAATATATTTGTAAATCCTCCCTTTTTATTTTTACCAAATTATAAGTACATGCAACATTGTATTTACCAGAAATACCCTAAAGCTTTACAGACTATCACATTACTCCAGATTTTGACATTTCTTAAAAGGGATTTCTTTCTTAAACCCACTACACTGTAATGGCTCTTAAGAAGCTGTTACTGTCTCGAGTGTAAATCCTTCTTAGTTTGTGTATTACTGACCTGATCAAATGTGATGGGGGCCTTCGATGAGCCTTTGGAGGGATTTTTCGGCTGCTGTGGGCATGGAGTCCTACAAGGATATGCTTTGGGAATTTTCATTGGAAATGGAAGTAAATGGGGAGGGGATACAACCGGGGTGCAAGGCACCACATTGAAGGCTACAACCCCTTCACGTGGAAGGATTCACCCTTCAGAGCAGCTTTTAAAACTCAAAGTATTTACCATAAGGGAAAAAGAAATGAAAAGCCAATAACACAACCGAAGGATGGTTTTAATGTTGCCTGTGAATCATAGAAATGCCCAAAATACAGTCCTGATTCTTCAAGGACATATGTAGAAGGTTTCACTTTAGAATGTTGATTGTAAGAGATTCTGTGGACAAGGAATTTATTTAAGTAACTACCTAGTATCTCAGGATGGGTAAAGTCCTCAAAATTGAATAAAATAATTTTTCTCTCCTCTCCCAGGCATATTTACATACAAAAACCCCTTAAAATCAGAGAGTTTAGAGTGAAAATCCTGGGAGACACTTTAACAAAAAAAATCCCGCAAATGATATTGTTCCGCCTTTCCACTTGCAATAAGAAAATACAGCTTTATGCCCAATCCCGTAATCAGCTTCTCACGGGCTGACCCAGCTAAGCCCCAGATCAGGACCGCGCTTCCATGGTGCTGTCTGAGTCACTGCAGCACTTTGCAGTTTACATTTCTACAAAATGATGTCATAATTCAGCAGAAAGACAACACATTAGTGAATGAATAATAAAAGTTAAAAAAAATATTACTTCAGAGATCAGACAGCCACAGATCAGTTGCCTGAAACGTTTTATTTTAGGGAATGATTTCTGTAATTTCTCATGATGCATTTTCCTTCATGGACACATTTTGGCACAAAAATATTGCACCACTTCTGTACTCACTGGAGAAGTAGAAAAGGGTTTTTCTAGCAAAAAGCAAGGTGAATCCGAAGAAATAATATTGACCAGATTAAAACTGGAAAATGTTGTGCCTTATCTGCTTTTTCAAAAGCAGAGATCTTTTACACGTGCCATGTGCTAAGCTGAAATAAAGAGGCAGCTTTGTAAGAGCAAGGGAAAACCCATCCGGAAAACAGGGTTTGGGGGTAGATCACAGCAAAAATCACAGCCAGTGGGAATATCTTGGGTTTGAATGCGATGTCTCAGCCACTTGTCCCTTTCCATCAGGACCAAACACCGTTTGGTATTCAATTGACTTTCTAACTGAGGAGACAGGACTTTCCATCTTCAAATACTGAAAATAGATTGCATTCTTGGTGCTTCGCTTTGAACGGTTGGGGAGAATAAACGCACACCCTGGTCGTGTTCTAGCGATCTCCCTAATCTCGGTTGCACTTTGTCAGGACGAGGTAACTGGTAGTTAAGTGAAATACCTTAGATCAAAGGGGGATTAATCGCCAACTGAATCCTTGCTGAATAAACCTGTCATTCAAGAAAATTATTTCCACTGAACTTAGCAGAGGATTGAAGGTATTTGCATAACAGGGACCAACATACTTCAACCAGGTTAAAAGGTTCAGAATTCAGGCAGTGTTTAGCTTTTGGCTCCTTTTCCTTTCAGCAGCCCTATACAATGGTTTTTAATCTGATAATACAGCTAACTATCTAAATGATGTCAGAACAGGAAAGTATTGCAAAGTTTGGCTGAGGGATGGATCAATTTCACTTTCAGTAACTCCTAAATCTGATTTGTTGGAATTTAAGATGTAATCCTTAAAAAAAAAACTCAGAGGGCTGTTTATTAACATCCCTTTTTTATTTGACCTTTGTCTTAGAAACACCAGGTCTTGCCGGCTGCCTTACCCAGGGCTCTTTGGGATCATTTTGTACAGGTTTATACTGGCGTCTGCAAGTGATACCCATGGATGTGCGTGCCCATCTTGCATGTGGATCTGTGCAAACATGCAAGCAAATAGATTTTCAGGCTTTTTTTAAGCGCATCTTTCGGAGGTCACGCTGAATTCAAATGTAAGTGAGACTGAGATAATTAAATAACGGGACCCAACAGGCTGCCATCATTTTCTATGATCAGTCCTTGAAAGAGATTTAAGCACCGCAGCCTTGTTTGGGGTTTGTTGTGCAGTTGTGGTAATGATTTAAAGCCATAGGAATTATGCCTGGTTTATGGCAGTTGTTTTTGCTGTGACTTTTCATGGAGAATTCATTTCTCAAAGAGACAAGTAGGGCTCTTCCAGGGCTGGAAGGCAATGGCTTTTTAATCTGCGCTATAAAAATTGGGAAAAACAGTTACAAAATGTAGATTTCTGGAGAATGCATTATGCCGTCTCCCTCCCCAGCCTTCCAGGGGTTCATTTGCAAGCACTTCCACCTCTCCTACCTTTCGGGCGTATGGAAGGATGTCAAGCTACATGGCGGACGTCAGGTTTCATAATCAGATTTTGACAATAAATGGAATTTAGCCACTTCTGCATCTCGCCTGCGCCTGACACCATTCATTCTTTCAGTGGGTGCAGTTCATATTCATCACAAACTCAAAGCATCTTTCAAGTTAAAAAAAAATGCGAAGAATAGTTATCAAAGAAAATGAATAAAATCCATATTGAGATAATTTTTTAGAAAATGATTGAAGTTTTAACCCAAGAAAGGACTCTTAGAGTTTCTTATAGCTTAGAATAAGAACATGTCAATCACGATTAAGCTTCTGGAATTGGAATCCCTTTGAAATGCAGCTGTTTCTTCTTTAATTGTGGCAGCGGACTCAAAAGAAAAGAAAGGTCCAGCCTTAAAGATGAGTAAGGAATACAAAATAGCTCAGGATTAGTTGTGGAGTTCAAAGGTCGCTAATTACACTAAGGAGTTCCCAGACACAGGGAAAACATTAAACAGGTCACCTACCAAACGGGAAACAGACTTTGACTTACAGAAAAAAAAATAAAAAATAATAAAATAATAATAAAAAATGATCCCGAAGAGATACGTTTCCAGAGAAAATCAAAAGAGACCAGCTGATCGCACTGGGGAGGAAATGGGCTGGGTTTAGCTCTTTGCTGTTACATGTTGCTGCAGTTGACATCAGGCTTTCAAAAAGTTATCCAAAGCTCAACCAGGTTTCTAGGAGGCTCCATGAAAGCAAGAAGGAGAAAAGGAGGCAGACCTTTGCCTTAAAATACCTGATTTTAAGTTTCATTGTGGGTTGTGGGTCCTTGAAAAAAAATCCATTAGAGCTGGGACCTCCACATCAGGATTTGGCTTGATTTGTTGAGGATGAGCCATGTAGGCAAACGGTGCATTATGGGAAGTGATGGGAAGTGTTTTGGAAGAGCCCCACAGACCCTTTGTGGGCATTCAGGGTACAGTGGGTCATCTTTCCCCTGGGAGAAGCACAGTTCCTCTGCTTTCCAGCTCCTCTCTGACCCATTGACTTGGGATGGACTGATGGGGCTGTACATTCAGCAGCTCCTTATGGACCTGCATTCAAGTTCCAAGGATGCTGGTTTCTTCTGAAAGTCTCTTGAGAACATGGTACTAGTCATCCTGTCTCCAGGAGGGCTGCAGTAAGCAGTGAAACTGTGGTCAGATCTGGGTATGGCTGGAGAGAGCCAGTGGCTTTATTGCCAGGCTGCTCACAAGAGAAAGAATTTGTATTTTTAGAGCAAAGCCCTTTTTTTCATTAGATCCTGTTCTGCATGAATCACCATCTTATTCCTGCAAAAACTGGCAGATCAGTGCATCTTAGGGCAACATGGGATTTGCGGAAATGAGGAAGAAAAATTTTAGATAATCAAGGAGATGCACCTATCCAAGTGGCCTGCAATGGGCCCATACAGGCTCCTACTTGTGCCCAAGGAATCTTTAGCATTGTTGTCAGTTGGAGTCAGACTGAATTAAAACTCTCTTCTCTGTTCCCCGCACCTGAATAACTTGGGGTGCTTGTACTGGGTTTGCATTGCATGGTTTTGGTAATGGGGGGGGCTACAGGGGTGGCTTCTGTGGGAAGCTGCCAAGAGCTTCTTCCATGTGCCATAGAGCCAGACAGCTCCAAAAGTGGACCTGTTGCTGGCCAAGGCTGAGTTCATCAGTGACAATGGTAGCACCTCTGGGATAAGGTATTTTAGAAGGAGGAAAAGTTACTGCCCAGAAGCAACTGCAGCCAGAGAGAGGAGTGAGAATATATGAGAGATACAGCCCTGCAGACATCCAGGTCAGTGCAGAAGGAGGGCACTAGGGCAGACATTCATCTGTATCCTGGGTACAGACCCTTGTGAGACAGGTTGCTCCCCTGCAACCCATGCAGGACCTCACGATGGAGAAGCAGGATGCCCAAAGGAGGCTATGACCCCATTGGGAAGCCTGTGCTGGAGCAAGATCCTGGCAGGACCTATGGCCCTGTGGAGAGAAGAGCCCACAATGGAGCAGGATTGCTGCAGGACTTGTGACCCCCTATGAGACCCATGCTGGAGCAGTCTGTGCCTGAAGGATGCACCCCATGGAAGGGATCCATGCAGGAGTAGTCTGTGCCTGAAGGATGCACCCCATGGAAGGGACCCGCACTGGAGCAGTTCATGAAGAACTACGGCCCGTGGGAAGGCCTCACATTGGAGAAATTCGTAGAGGACTGTCTCCTGTGGGAGGGACCCCATGCTGGATCAGGCGAAGAGTGTGAGGAGTCCTCCCCTGAGGAGGTAGGAGTAGACAGTAGAGCAGAGACAATGTGATGAACTGACTGCAATCCCCATTTCCGGTCCATCTGCGCTGTTGGCAAGGGAGAAGGTAGAGAATCCAGAAGTGAAGTCTGTAAAGAAGGGAGGACTGTTTTTAAGATTGGGTTTTATTTCTTACTATCTTACTCTGGTTTGAATGGTAATAAATTAATTCATTTCCCAATGTCAAATCTGTTTTGCCCATGATAGTAATAGGTGAAGAACTTTCTTTCTCCTTATGTCAACCCATGAGCCTCCATTCTATTTTCTTTCTGCTGTCCAGCTGAGGAAGGGAGTGATAGAGTGGTTTTGGTGGGCACCTCTGTCCAGCCAGGGTGAACCCATCACAGGTACCATGAAAAGAACTGAATTTAGGAACAACCCCAAGGTGCCCCTGTTGATTCCCACTAACAACCATATGGCGCTATAGCAGCTCTTCCAAGGAAGCTTGCACTTCCCAAACTGCCATCCACGAAACTCACATCTAATGGTTCTTTTGGGATTGAGGGCTGCAGGGATTTCCTGCCATAGTCCTCTCAGGATGGACACAATTTTGCGTGGGCTTGGTTTTCTCTCCCCTGAAAGATGCTGTTGGTAATACTTTGTATTTTGCTCTGCTATGAGGTGAACTCTTACTGCAGATACAATGTGGATCAGGTTCAGATTGCAGTCTGAGGACTGGGGAGCCAATAGATGATAGGACAGCAGAAGGCAAGATGGGAGACAGGGACAGTAAAACAAAGCTTGGAGAACTCTAGCCATGGGAAAGAGGAGGAATAGGAACAAATTTCAGTATGTTCAGGAAGTTGGTAAGTGGGAGCCTATGGGCGATAAGTCAAAGGAACGAGGCTGCCTGGGGGAGTGAGTCTTTTCTAAAGTGTTGCTATCCACTAAAGCATGAGAGAAGAAGGTGGCAGTGAAGGAGACAGCAAAAGTAATGAAGGATGAACATGGACTTAAAAGCTCTATTAAGACCTGAAACTCAGCACAGCTTGTACAAATAGGAGGAAGTGTAGCAAATTTCTAGGATAGTGTGAATAGAGGACAACTGCCTTTGAATGCTTATTGCCTTGTTGTTTCAATGCTTACTTGTTAACAAAGTAAACACTGGTGAAAACAGGATAGAAGTACAGAGGAGGGAAGCGTTGAATTACACAGAAAAAGTAGCTGCTTACAAATTATCTGAAGTAACAGGATTTACCTCAAAGTACTTTAGGAACTGGCATATACCTTCTTGCAGCTGTCACCAAATACCTTGGGACCCTCGTAGGAGAAAAGGGCTTCAAGAAACCTATAAAAGCACCAAATTATGGAGTACTGATAAGTAACAGCCCGCACAGATTTGACAACTTTGAACTGTGTTGGATGGACTAATTCCCTCCTGCAGTGAAATGTACAGCTCCTGTGAATTTGGGGGACATAGTCGTTGTCTCACATGTAGACACTGGTGACACTTTTGACTGTCTCCCAATGCGCCAAGCAAGCTCAGATGTGTCGAGGTGACTGTGGTGGGAGGGTGCTCCCAGAGGCCTGGGAAGCTGTTCTCCAGCAGTAGCTACCAGTCAGGGAAAGGTGGGCTTCTTGGTCCAGTCTTGCTTCTAGTACAATTCAGGATTTGGAGTGGGAAGAATGCACGTAAGACACCTGAAGACATCCCTCTCTTCACTGTGGCACCTTGGAACAAACCTTTGGACACACCACTTTGGAGAGAGAGGCAGGCTATACCAGGGGCAGCAAGGGGGTAGAGGTGAAGGACAGGGGAAATTCTGGCGAGATCGTGAGGTCTCAGAAGCTTCAGGGTCTGGACATTTTTCGAGAAATGGGGGCCATGTGGACTGGTGAGAATCACACCAGTGCCAGGTATTCCTGCATTTTTATCCCTTGTGCATTCACTGACTGCACTGGTCCTTCTGGCCACAGCAATGCATGCCTAAGCCACGTATTAGGTCTTTATGACACTCCTTGGTCCCTTTTTCCTCTCACCTTGTATTGATGGCACCTGTTGTCAGATCCACACCTTTGTACCTGCATGACCTGGACCATTGATTTTTTTCCCCCTGGAATATTCAAACTATCAGGCTTTGAATGAGGGCTATGACAGCTGCAGTAATAGCTGCTTCTCAGCCATTGCATCATCTGGGAACTTAATTTCCTTCCAGAATGTGTTAAATAACACAGTTGGGCTCCTAAACATGTTTGATGATGGTTCCCATTTGGAAATGTCAGCCAGTTTTTACCGTGTTTAGTGAGTTATACATGGATTTTGCATTATTTTAATTTCGAAGAGGTCTATTACATCAGTTCTGTTTCCCAACTAAATGGGCAGTCTCATCCAAAAAGTTTTGGCAGTATATATATATTTGCTTTAAATTCATGTTAATTGTCATTATTTAATTACCCCAAAACTTGACTGACATGAATCAAATTCATTTTATTAATGGAGTTCTTCATTAACTTATTTATACCCATTATTTTGTTTGCGAAAATGTTGGGTTGACAACCCAGTATTTATTTACATTCTTATGCTTATTCTTTCCAATTATGTGCATGTTAGCTTTCTTCTAGTCCTCTGAAATGCAATACTAAGTCTGGAGTACTCTTAGGCCAACTCTTCTGAAGTCTTTGTGCAAAGGTATCTGAACAGATATCATGCACTCTATACCTCTGATAAAATTGTAAATATAAGCACTTCCAGTCTTGTAGAAGAAACAGCCCTCTGTCCCACAAGAGAATTCTTATTTTTTCCCTTTGATATATAGTACTTTTAAAGAAACTGCTGTATTAAAGAAACTGTTGTTTTAAAAAAACTCATTTTACAACCTTGATTTTTTAAAGTTTTTATTTTTAAATGAATATCACTGACAAAGAGTTTAATTATCTTTAAGCCCACCAGAACTACTGTTAGATGCCACCTCTGTCAAGCTCAAGTGAGCTCTCAATGGTATCTTCCTGATTTCATCTAGTTTATGAAGATTACTGGGTTCACTACTACAATTCATCAGTTTACCAGCTTACTAAGATTTATGAAGGTTCCATGAGAATGGGCCCTTCCACTTCCCAAGGACAAGCACAGTCATCGGGTCAGGAGAAAAGCTTTGTCTGACTTTCTCCATCAGCACGAGTGTCTCACAGGTGTTGCACAAGACTCCACATGGCTTGCATGAAGTTGCAGAAAGCTGCTCAGGGCTAGAAGAGAAACATCATTCATTCCCTCCCCCCATCCAAACCTGCATTGATAGGTGCATGTAAAGTAATCTAGAGCAGCAGCCTCCATTCCCGAGTACTGCCGGGAATGTACTTCCCCTGTTATTAAGCACATGGTGTCTTCTCTTCTAACGCACTGTGAATTTTGACAGTCCCATTGCCTCACAGCATTTACTGGGGAATAATGTTTGAACACCTGTGAAGAAGAAAAGCCATTCCCCCATAGTGCTGCTGTGCAGAGCAGACAGCTCTCATCTTTCTTACAGGTGGAAAGCAAACACCACACACTGAAATCCTGTGGTGGGTGCCTGGTGTACGGAAAATTATCTAAACCCTTCGAACAGAGAGACCCTTTATCTCCACTAACTTTGTGGTGTTCAGGCATACAGAAGGCTGTAACAGGTAAGGGCTGGATTCTAGGCAAAATCATTAATTCACCTGTTGCCTGCTAATCAAAATGGACACATTGGAGACCTCACAGCAGCCTTCCAATATCGGAAGTGGGCTGACAAGGATGCTGAAGAGGGACTTCACCAGGGACTGTAGCAACAGGACAAGGGGTAATGGGTTCAGACTTCGACAGGGGAAATTCAGGTTAGATATAACGAAGAAGTTCATTACTGCAGGGGTGGTGAGGCACTGGAACAGGCTGCCCAACTGCTCCACCCCTAGCAGTGCTCAAGGCCAGGCTGGACAGAGCCTTGGGCAGCATGGTCTAGCATGAGGTGTCCTTGCCCATGGCAGGAAGGCTGGAACTAAATGATCTTAAGGTCCTTTCCAACCCTAACTATTCTATGATTCTACAACACATCACCTGTGTAAAATGGGTCACAGCAGCACAGCTCTGTTTTATAAATTTGCACAGCAGTCTGAACTGAATGGCATGTTTCACATTAATTAATCCACTATTCAGAACTTTTAACTAACCAGTTAGATTACTGTCTCTATCTAAGCATTTTTTAAACTGTAACTTAAAAGTCTTCTCCTTAATGTCATCACTAATCTTATCACACAGCATACAGTTAAACAAGAGGTACGGCAGGCGTAGGCAGCATGCTCAGTTATTAGAAAGCATTCTTCTCTTCTTTTGTGCAGCCCTCCAGGTTCTGTTTTTCACCAGCCTCTCAGAATTTGCTTGTTTCCTGATAACTCTCTTAAAGTTAATTTCCAGCGTTCCTGCAGATACTAATTTTCTTCTCAAAATCACAGGTCTGCCTCCGTAAATTGAGTCCTTTTCCACCTATCTTTCCAAGAAAAAAAGCTCACTGATATTTCTGGAACATCCAGCAAACTTAGCTGGTTTATTCTGCTCGGAGCCAGTCTCATGATTTTAAAAACCAGGTTCACACCTCGCACTTCACAGCACATATGAAAGAGGACTTGCCACTTCTGACAGAGGCAATAAGACTTCTGCATCATCTCCTTTTTAAGAAGTGCTGCTCATGTCATACTCCCCCTCTCAAAATTCTTGTAAATTAGTGACTTGTATGTATTCTGTATGCACTCTTGCTTTTAACTGTCCAGTTAATCTAATCAGATTCTTGTGAATTCAGGACAGGAATAAGACACTGACAGCATTCATGTCCTGTGAGCTGTCTTGCTTACAAAACCAATGAAGTAATTGGGAGTCCTCCCAGAAGACAAGCGCAATTGTACCAGTCTGTATCTGTATCACTAGGTACTTATTTTGTACCAGTTACTGTTAGAATGGAAAGTGAAAGTGGCCGTGGCAAGTATGTTTCAAATTGTCTTCTCTACGCTCTTGCACAGGACTAACCGATTTAAGACTAACTTATGTTTTTAAGACAAGTGACTATTCCTTAACAGAAATTTTTAAGCAAACATACAAAATACAAACTGCTGGAAAATATTTATTTTCACTGTATCATGACGCTACTCTCATTAGCTGTCTGTTTTGTTTAAATGCAAAAAATCATTCACAAGAAAATTAATCAAGTTTATGGTGCAAAAAAACGTAGGTGCTGGCGCTTTGGAATTCCAGATGTGGTAACTGGAAGAAAGAAGTTCCCAGGCTAGAAAAAAAAGGCAAGAAAAATAGTCATCACAGGGTATCTTACAATCAGACATTCCTTCATCCAAGTTAAGAGACTACTAATCCACCCTTACTAGTTTACAGAAAAGGTATAATGGCCTCTTTAAACTGTTAAGACTCTTACTATTATTTGAAAATCACTTCTGATAATGAGACATTTAAAGTCTCAGCTTCAATTACCTTTATTAATATATCACTCATAAGCTTAAAATTCAAACAGAGGTTAAATCAAAAGCAGATGGATGGCTTGGATTTTGTTCAATGAATATAAATTGCATACTTGATATAAACCATACAATATGAAAAAACTCTTTTTGGTGTTACAATTTAGGACTGAATGTGACCTGTCACAAAATTAGCAGTGCAGACCACAGTTTTCAAAAGGCATTTACAGACTCTGCTAACATGAGTGACAGAGGCTGCAACAGATACGACTGCTACAAATAAAAATGCTTCCATTAGTACTGCTCAGATTTAATGTGTGCCTGCCATGTTCCAAATAAGTGTATTTTTGGTGCAGACTTGGAAGTAGTCACGTGTTAACTCATTCTTAAGTAGATCTGGTTTTTGCTGCACAGATTCACGTAAGCCCACAACCACCAAGGGATGCTGGTGAGGTGACACTGACAGCAACAGTCTCATGTTCCATGCAGGAGCTGAGTTCTGTAGCTGAGTATTGCCAATTCATCTACCGCATCAAGCAAAAGGATCCAAAATAAGGGGCCAGACTGCAGAGAGTGATTCGCTGCCCCCCAGTAGAAGTTTTGCCATTATGCAGAGCATAGTAAAATATTACAGGGTGAAAGACAAAGAGCCCAAGGGACAGAATGACTTTGTAATTGAGCAATAAGGGTGTTCTTCAAGCAAGATGCCAGTTCCTATTCCAGGGATGCTTTAAGCATCACACACACAAAAAGTACAAAGCAGAGAACAAAATTTCTGGGATGTCCCAAGCAAACAGGAAAGAGCTTTGTCCAACGTTAGCTACATAATTTTAGCCACTGACATCCAGCTCATAACTTCAGTATGTAGTTTCAGTTAAATAAATGACATTTTTAGCAACTCACATGCAGTAATTTTGGGTTTTCCTGGTACAAAGATCTGAACAGAATGCTGGTCTACATAACATTCAGTAAGTGTAAAGTCTGGGATTCTAAAATACAACTATAGAAAGAGAGGGATTAGATGCATGATTAGATGCATATTGTCATGCTTGCTGTGCAAATATGGGCAATCTGTTACATGCTCTTGGTGTGCAAACATACTACAAAATGACAGGACATCAAATCCTGTAAGCAAGAAAACAAAAAACTCCATGCTGAGAACAAACAGGCTAATAATTATGTCTGATTTTAAATCAGGGTATCTTCATAGACAATTTAAGATAATAAAATAAATTACTACTAAGTCTTCTTTTCACAGAGTCAGCAACTTGCTTTTATGTAAGCAGCGTTCTCAGTGCAAATATAATCACCTGGGTGCTCCTTGCCTGCAGTGCCAAAAAACATGGTTCCAGCCAGAAAAACTTCCAAAGATTTAGGGAACTTCTGTCCTAAAGCCAGAAACAGCATCTGTAAGAAATTACACAGCTCTGCTTTCATTGTACAAACTGACTAGGGGAGGAAGTAACATGAGTATTCTGCTTACCAATGACCCAAACCAGTAGGCTCTCCTCCTGGGACAAATCCAGTTGGCCATAACATAATTTTGTACTTTAATTGCGCGATTGGGCCCCTAAAGTAAGAGACGATAAATAAAACCATTGGAACTAGTATCACTCAGTATTTGCTAACACCATCTTGTTAAAGAAAGCAACACAATACTGAAAGACATTATTTATGTGCACAGAAACAAATCATACCCGAGCACACAGCTAATTCATGAAAAAAATAAAACAAAAAGAATTACAGAGCAGGAGGAAATCACCATGGTCTCAACCAAGTAACCAAAGAAGAGCTGATGATATTTTACTGTCCTTAGTTCACTGATAGTGTTTTACTAACACTATGATCAGCATCAGCAATTTGGTATCATTTAATCTTTAAATTTTCATGATAATTATGTGATAGCGTAGTCATGGCAGTTGTCAGAAAGGCTTAAATTAAAATTACTGTTTTAATTTTAAATACTATATTTTTGATAAGCTGATCTGTAGCTAGGATTAGGAGTCTTAAGGAACGGGTAGCCATGGGCTGGAAGTGATCTTGAGACTTAATTCACCTGGGATTGTGGCAGTATTTCCTGTGAGAAAATACCATGGGGGAATGAGATGTGTAACAGAAGTACTCAGAACATTACCAAATATTCTGGTATAATTCTGTTTTCTGGAAATTACAAGAATTCCAAGTAAGCATCAGAACACTGCAAGGCCACTATCCACTGGCAGTACTTTGATGGAGCATAATCTATTATACTGACTCCTGACAGGTTTATTTCAGCAAGATTATAGACAAATGGAAGAATGGATTTCTTTATTCTTACCTGTTGAAAAAAGGTATACGAGCTTTACAGTACTCAAAAAATTCTTTATGCTTTCATGAAGCTTTAAATTAACCGTTATTTTTAACTGTGATCACTTTTCAGCAAGTTGGTAAAATCCCAAAATTGGTGGAACAGGAACCTGGGAAAAAAATATATTAGTTCTCAAGATAAGTTAATACCATCATCATACGATCAGTTATACTCTTCAGGCTATTTGCGATACACAGACTTGTGGTATATGCACTTGACATATTTCAGCCTGGATATATTTTTCTAATTCAGGCATCTAAATAGTTCATAGCAGCCATGCCAAGCAAAGGTACTGCCACCTCCTGAATGTGATTCAGATGACTCAGGTGCCTTCCACGTAGTTTATTATATAAAAAACACATTACCTGCCTCTATCAGACTGAAACTCATTCAGACATGTTCAACAACACAGGTATTTTTATCCCTGCTTGAAGACTCAAAAATAACAAGCGTCAGGGATGTTATTACCTGGGAAGTGTAGTAACACAAATTGGAGGAATCTGAAGGAAGAATGAAAGGAAGTTTGTAATGTTCATTGTACACAAAATCATCCAGCGGTTCGGCACTACTGGACATCACCATGGCAGGGTCAATGGAAGTCACAAAATGACGGACCATGATATCTTGGAGTGGAGGACCATTAGTCAGGAGATTCAAACTGAGGGTTATGTTTGGTGCAGATCCCTCTATGTCACACTTAAAAAATGAAGTCAAGTTATTTTAGATTAACTCCCTCAAGTCAGAATTAGACGTTCAAAAATCAAACACAAGCATTAGAAGAAAAAATAATAAAATCACACTAAAAATTTTCAGCTGGCTTCAAATATTAGTACTGACAAATACTTTCAAAACCAAGCCCCTTTCCCATTTCAGTAGCCTTTCCCATGTGGCAGGGTTAGTGATGCAGTCTTAGCTAAGTGTCTCTAAATTGACAAATACTCTTTAGCAAGAAAACAACAGATAAGCAAACCAAGGACTAATGTACAACTACAGTACAACAAATGTTACATAAACATGCTTGCTGACAGTCTAATTAATTCCGTTACTTTTACAATATCCGCTTAATGGATTCAAGCATGCTATTAATGGCCAGTGTTGTCTCACGTCAGCTTTCTCACAGCAACCATGTACAGCACATCCATTGTCTCGTCTCTCCGTGTGCCAGCTCAGCTGAGCACGATTGCACCAGGACTTCCTTCTTATGTAAGGCCATCCCCTCTGCAAGATGACCTAGAAAATTGTCCCTCTGACAGCAAGAAGCTATACACCCTCATAATTCCTATCACCATCGCTGGTGGGAAATAGCCCAGTCTTTGGAAGTGCAGTTAGCTTCCTTCAGAGATGAATAGCGCACCTCCTGTAATTAATTGAATTGTCATGATATACTTTATTAGGCCTTTCTCCTCTCAAAACACTGACAGTTACAAATACTGTGATAACATAGTGTGCTTCCTAAGCATAAATCAGACAGAATGTTAAATACATCAATTACAGAAAACACAAATTTTAATGTATTTCATAATTATTATGAATCTATTTAGTCAATAGTCCCCATTTTTTAATATTAAACAATGAAAATCTGGAATGCTGGACATTTAAGTCGCATAGTTACAGAAAAAATCCATGAAGCGTGCATGAAAAAAAATCAGTAAAGATCAAAATAAAACCACTAACACATCAGTCTAATAAGTAATATTTCATTATACTTTGAAATATTACAGTATCAAAAATTCACTGTTCACATCCCAAAGTAAAATGGCATAAGTACTTACTTTCCCAGTGTGCTTGTATGAAAAATACTTTGATCAGACTTGCACGTAAAATGTTTTCACGTTGCAATTTACAGTTCCATAAACTTGCTACATGTCCACAACATCTCTTGTGTCATACTGCATACACTTGACTTTTTCACTGATACAGATGTTCACCTGAGGTTTCCCTTTATACAGTTGGATCTCCAAGCCGGCTGATTCTTATCTGTAGGTATTTCCTGAATGTCATCAAACAAGCTGTTTAAACTATGCATGTTTGTGTTTAAAGGGCTGCCAAGCAGACAGGTCTGTATAAGCAAATTCTGAAGCTGGCCTATTTTCACACTCAGCTTCGTTTTTCCAATTTGAAGAGATGTAGCCCACAATGCCTAACAAAAGAGCCAGACCTTGTGGGAGCCCACTAACAGTGAGGAGGGGTGGCTGTGGTTCCAAGGTCTCCTCAACTAGCAGAAGACATGCATACATCAGACCACTCTTCTGAAAAGCAAGCACGGGCCAGAGATCCCCTCCTTTGGTGCGAACTGAATATACTGATGAATGATTGATTCAGGTACAAGTATCCTGATGCTTCACGAAGATATGGTCATCTGTGAGTTCCAGTTCAAAAAGCAAGGCTTTAAGAAAAGCACTGTCAGAGGGTACAGGCACATGTGTTGACCCGCTGAAGGTCTTAGCACACACTTCAACAGTACGGTAACATCTGTGACATGGAAATAAGAACATCTTAATGCTACGCATCTTTTCCCACCCAAAATATCATACCAACCACACGATTCGCTGTCATAATAAAGGATGGGTTTCTCTTAGGTATTCAAGTAACTCCTAAAAGCCCCTCTGGCACTAAAAGGAACCTTGTGTAAATGGAAGCCAGCAGCGTCCTGACAGAAACAGTGACAAGATCAGTGATCTAAATTACTGTCAATAAAATTAGTTCATGAGTAATTAGGATTCATTATAGCAGGTGGATTTTTCCTGAAAACTTTGAGCAAAAGTATTCACTCATTTTTTAAATGTGAATCTGTCTGTCTACCGTTCCTGTTGCACAAAGGTACGGGATGTTTAAATGATATTAATGAACCCAAGTATGACTCACACCAGTGCAGCAAAACTTCAATGGCGAACTATTTCTAAGAGGTGAAATTACACTCAAGATAAGCTTTCAGACACTTAAGAAAACAGGTGTCCCACATAACAAAATCCAACTACAACAGCTTTTTGCCTAGCTATAGTATGCTAATATACCACTGCTGTTTTGAACTTACACAACAGATCTGCAGCAGTTGTTTTAATTGATTAATGAGATTAACTCAAATCTTTACAGTATTATAAATCCAAAACCATTTCACTGTACATAAGTCAATTTTTCCAGCACGGGCTGCATGGCCTGGGAGGAGGGAAGCAAAACAGATTCCACACTGCATGTGCAGTATATGTGACTTTAAGCTTTTATGACTGTTTCATCATTTCATTTTTTCAAGTATTTAAGTAATCAAAATGTCACAGAGACATACAGCAATATTTTAAAATTGCTATGTTGCATCCATGTATATATTTAATTTTAAATTTCCTAGAGATAACATTTAAGAAAAATTATACTAGCTGTTTAATGCTGTGTCTGGGATTTTTTTTCCTTTGAAGCAGTATTATTTCTAAAGGAGAGAAACTGCTTTTTAAGCTAACCTAAACCTATCAAGAGGAACTGAGAAGTTGTCTTTTAATAAATAGCTGAGAAAAGAAAAATTATTACTTCTACAAATGGATTGGCTTTCATCCTTTTTTGGAACTGCAGACTCCTGTGAGTCTCTCTCAAACATTAAGTCTGGTAACAAGCTTTTCTGTATTCTCTTTTTTGGATTCCCTTAGTAGTTATCCACGGACCTTCAAGGAGCATATCACAGGTTACACACCAGGCAAGTAGTTAAACTGCTTTATGAATCATCTCCTTAGCAGATCTGTTCTCAGGCTGCATGTTTGTTTGCACTCAGAACCATGCTAACACACAAACATGGGAGAAAAAAATGCAGACATATTTGTTCTCCTTTTTATGCCATCTTTTTAAAGACACATTGCCAGTCTGTTTCTTAAATTGCCATGGAACTTGTAGTTCCAGCAATGTGGTACTTTGTTGTATCTATGACCGACATATGAAGCACTCCCCTTCTGCTCCTGAACACTTGCATGGTTCTTATCCTGTTGCCTTTAAGTCCCACCTACACCATCTTTTCTTAACTGTGTAGCAGAGTTTAGCAGTCTCTTGCTGGTGGCAGTTATGCTTCTTATTTTAAGTGACTGCTTTTTTCTTTGATTCTTTACCAGGCATCTAGGGTTTTTATTGGGGTGTTTTTTTGGTCAATAAGGAAGAAGCAAGCCTAGGTAGAAAGAAGCCAAAACTACAAGATCCATAAACAGGATACAAGTGACAGTTAAGACACCTCCCTGTAGCCTCATGCTTACTTTATAGTGCAAAGAGAGAGAGTGGTTTTGCAGCATGAATATTTGTAAGGACTTCCAGAGCAAGGCTGTTGATAAGAAGCTACATGTAACCTTGGTGAGCATCTGTTATTTTTGGCCAGTGTTTCCAAAACAAAGGAAGGGGAGATACTTCAGTCTAGTTTTGTCTTATGTCCCCATCTGTCTGCTCCATTTACTGAAGCTGTACCCCATACCACAGCAATCTTTTCCTCCTCTCGCTGAATCTTCCCAGCTTTAGCTGAGTAATTAGACGATTAGTTAGCCCTTCAGATCTTAGTTTTTCAGTATTTGCTTCTAGAAAGCAATGAAAACTTAAAAAGATTAAAGTTTCCAGGGATGAATGAGCTTTGGCGATTCAAGAGAGACCATACTTGTTGCCTGAATTAAGTTATGACCAGCTCAAGAAAAGGAGAATGCTTTGATGTCCCAGATGTCTTCTCTGAGGTTAAAGATCAGGGCTCACGTATCTCCAGCTGAGTGCATAAGTCCTGAAACCAACAGTTTCCATGTGATCCGGCATTCTTTATATTGTCTGTATGCTTTGTTGAATTTAAGGTCAGTTAGGGGGATAAACTTGGGGTTTCCACAGCCCTATTATTTCCTCTGGGAACTTGAAAGATCTAAGTCTGGAAAACACTTGAAGTATCAAGTATAGTTTGCCTTTTCAAAGGAGTGCTATTCCTTGTCTCTGCCACTTACTGTGTGACAAGTTACTTCGCATATCCCTGTCACCAGCCCCCCCTTTCTCCATGGTGATTACACTCACAGTTTTTTTGGGACAAGGCTTTCTCTTTCTCTGTGTTTGCAGAGGGGAGGCCTCACCTCTGGTCCTGTAGGTAATACAAGGACCATAATTCTAATCCTAAAACAATGAGAGGAATGTCTGATGCAGAGATCTGTCTGCACCTGAAAATGGAAGATAGTCTACTTTCTCTTTTTGTTGTTTAGGTTGTTTTTTTTTGCCTCCTTCTTGGTTCCTTCTTCAGTTTTAGTGAATCCAGGCAAGGACTGTAGATCACGTCTCTTTAATCAGGTCTCAATATTTTTCATTTCCCTAACCCCAGTTATTTTTCTGCTCCTCTGAGTCCACTGAAATAGCAACAAATTTTGGCAGACCAACAAAAGCAGCCTGCCTAGCCCAAAGTCTTACTTAGAACTCTTACACAGTTCAGAATAAAAAGCCCTGCATTGGAGAACTTAGTGGACTCTTCCACTAACTTAAAAAAAGCCCTGTCTTTGTATGAAAAAAATAAAATCAAATCAAAAGTTACATTTCTGATTGAAAATACCACACATTTTTTAGCTGCAGAACAATACAAGAAGAGAATACAAGCAAAATGCATGCTCCCTACTTTACCCATTTTGTTCATCTGACTATTTAATAATTTCCACTTTGCTCTTTTCCATGTCAGGGCAGAGAAGAGCTAGGTAAAATCTTTACAGTAACAGAAAGAGGAACAGCGAAAAGCAAGTCATGCACAAAAGGAAAACTTGGGGGGGGGGGGGAAAGGAAGATTTAATTAAAAGCACATCATCTGAACACAGAAATTCTCAGACTCGGGTTCAGAAAAGGGCAGTGGCCAGCAGCACAGATGCTGCTGAAGGGATTCAATCAGCATTATACCGCTCGGTATTTTTGGCACGTTTCAGATCCCGAGGGAGCCCCGGTTTCTCTAAGACTGCCGCGACCGCGCCAGCTTGCTTTTCTGCCAGAGCGGCCAAGAATCCCCCGCTACCGCCGCCGGCCGCCGCATCGCGCCCCGGACCTCTAAGGGCACCCAGGCTGGCCCGGCCCGGCGCGATCAGCGGGCCTACCCTGGCTGCAGGGCCCTCACCCATCCCCGCCTCCCTAGTCTTCACAGGCCCCCAGCCCGGCGCGCCGCCCTTACCCAGAGAAGAGCACGGTGCCGCCAGCCCCAGAGTCACACCCGAGAAGCCACGCTGCCCGCAAGGCCATCGCAGCGCCGGCGCGGCGCTGAAGGCAGCCCAGCTACCGCGGAGAGCAGGCCACGGCCAGGGAGGAGCCGGGAATTGCGCGCGGCGGCGACGGCCCGGCGCAGACCCATTTCCGGCGGGCGGAGGCGGTGCCGGCTGCTGCTGTGGAACACAATGGGTGGCATCGGCGGGCTGGCGGTGGGCCGCTGAGGAGGAGCTCTGCCGCACTCCCTGCGGCCATGGCCACCACGGCCGAGCTCTTCGAGGTGGGTGCGGGCAGCGCCGGGGTTCCCCGCGGGCTTTCCCGGGCGGAGGGGCCCGTGCTGGGCCCGGGGACGGGAGGTGGAGGCGATGACTGTTGGCTTTCCGAGGGAATGCGGAGGGCTTGCCCCGCTGCGGCAGGGGCGCAGCCCCCCGGGCGAGCTCCTTCTTCCTCGGGCGATGAGGGAAGTGGGGCTTCCCGCCTTGGCCGACGGCGTGTGCGGGGCACATTGTGGCCCAATGCCCGAACGTGGGGAGCGGAGTGTCCGTGTGGGGGGCCGAGGAAGTGGGGGGAGTGAGGGTGATGACTCGGCTGGCGGGGGGCAGCCCCTCACCTTCCCTAGGGCGGGAGCTAGCGATGCCTTTTACGCCTGGGCCTCCTTCTCCAGGGTTCTGCAGCACACGGGGTGCCGCTTTCAGCAGGGTGCCAGGCCGTGCCAGGCCCGACCGCCTCCCTTCTGAATGCACAGATTCAGTTGACCCCAGCGCCACGGTGTCCTGTCACAGCTTCTACTTTCTGAAACAAGAAGATAACTTTACTCTCCCTTTAGCTACTGTGAAACTGGGGCACAAGAAACTGAGTACTTGCCCAATGCTGTACATGGCAGGGCAGGAATATAGCAAGAATCTGGCAAATTCTTTTCTTTTGGCCTGCATTATGGGCTCTCGTTATATGTGAGTCTGAAAAGTGTTTGTCTTTCCATGCTAGTGCATGGGGATGTGGTATCATTACCAGGTATCTTGTATTTGTGCTCTGAGTCGCTCAAGAGACAGTTGTTCATTTGGCGTGTTGATACTGGGACATGCTTTGCCCAGCCTTCAGGAAAGGTCTTCCTGTTTCTCTGGAAGATCCTCTATCTGTAGTTTACATATATGCATTGTGTGTACTTGAATTTATGAGTCACTGTTATGACACATGAGTGTTATGAATCGCATCTTTTGGCTTGCATGGTTTAAAAAAAAATAGCAAGACTAATATACCATGTTCTAAACAGCTAGATGCTAGGGTTTTTTTCTCTTACTGTCTTAGGAGTCCATTGATTCCTCAGTGTGATGACAATGTGGTTCTATTCTTTGTGGGATGTTGAATGTGAGATAACTTGGCTGTGGAAAGAAAACTTTGTTTTGTCTGCATGTTGGGGTCATGCAACAATTTGTTCCATTTTGCAGTAGTAATAAAGGTGAAATTGCAGTATAGGGGGACACCTTTGCCTGGAGATGGGGCTCGAAATTATGTTCTGCAGTATGGAAGCCAGTATTTCTCTCCAAAGGCAAGAGAGATTTTCTTGACCTTTGTTAAACTAATGTTGCCTACTGTGTTAGTTTGAAGTCACTGCTGTATATGTTAGACCATGAAAATGCGCTTATTATAGGAGTAACCCATAGCTGCATACTGGGGGTGGTATTTGATGCCATGTTTTCATGAGTATGTGTTTGAAAGTACTTTTTAATAGAGATGCATAGAAGGATCTGTGCTAAAAATGGTCACAACATGGACTCAGTTCCTGTGTAACTCAGTGTTATTTAACAATGATTATTTCTAAACTGATTTTTAATGTAGCTAGATCTGGTTTAGTTTTGTCTGTATAGACCAGATCAAAGCAGGTTATCATCCACTTCAGGCATATCTCTTATTAAATCAGTAGTATTGGCTGAATGGATAAGATCATGTTAATTCATCTAGAGCTCTAGGGAAGCTCAAAGCTGGGAAGAAATTGACTGTTGGAGCTCATCTGATAACAGGCAAAGGACTTGCAAATGACGTTTGTAATAGTTGATTTTCAGCAATTTCTGCAAAACAGGATAGGAGACTTAAAATAGGAATTAAGCTGTCAGCTGTAGGCAGCCCTATTATCAAGATAGCACTGAAGAGAGCAAATGTATGTTAAAGATACAATATACAAATGAAACTGTAAAGTTTTGGGTTTGCAGTGGAATCTGTGAAATTATGTCTTAAAAAGACACTGTTGAACTTCATTTATTCTTTGTAAATCAAGTAGATTGTTTTTATCACACCCTTTGTAAAACTTTGGATGAAAAAGTTTGTTGTTTTTTTTTTTTTTTTTAATTTCTTTCCTGTTGGTCAGTATTCTGCACATAATAATATCCCCTGCAGTTACTATTTCTTAAATGATACAGAACTAGGTTTATATGATTAAAAACTGAAGAACAGGATTCCTGTGTAAGTGCTATTGAAAAACAGAATTTTTCCATGTTATGCTTCTTTAAAATATTACTCCACCTGTATGCAATGATTCTGCTGTCATTTAGGTCTAGCTAAACTAATTAATACTTTGGTGTGTCAGGTTGCTAGAACAAAATGCAGGTTTATAATTTTTGCAGAATAGCAGATGTTGCAAAAGAGAGGCAGACTGCAAGATGGGATGGGCGTTGCAGAAGAGGGAGATGAGTGCCTGTGCATTGGGGAGGGGAGTGGAGGGGACTGGGCAGCTGCTGGTTCAGTTTGGCCTTTTGGCTGGTCAGATGGCACCTGGGTTTGGGGTCAATCACAGTGTATGTTGCTATGTATCTGGCTGGTTTTGGGGATGCAGAGGAGGGAACTGCAGGAATTCTGTGAACACATGCACTTGAGGGAGCTTTAGAAGGCTACAGAGATGGATAAGCAAGATGGGTATTATATATTTTTTTTTTAATATTTATTTTCAAGTGTCTAGGGCACATATATCAGATTTCTGTGGGAGAGAAGGCTTTAACAGGCTTGCAGGAAAACTGTAAAATGTAGAAAATGTTAGATACACAGAGCATCAGTAAACAGTGCACCCCATATATGGGGATGCTTCCATAGTGATGTACTTGGCATTGATATCCTTGTAAATAGAGTGGTACTCCAGTTGACTTGCAGAATCTTAAGAGGAAAGATTGCGGTTGGGATTTTCATGTAAAGGAGAAGTGGTGCAAAGAGCCATAAGGTAATTAGGAAGCCCCTGAAGGAAATGTTACTGTATTGAATGGCTGATTTCACCTATAATTGAAATTGCAGAAATGTTCCCAAACATTTAGATGGAAAGATGAAATAAGGAGGGAATTTACACTTGATATGAAAAGACTGTGTTAGACTTTTGATAAAAAGGATTCATGTAAAGGAGACTTCACAGTGCGTATCAGAAACAACTCAGAGATAAGTGACTTGCAGAGAAATTGTATGTAGTATCATCCACTTATTTTTAAAGCTTAACCAAGAAGGCTGAGCAAAACTCAGTTACTCTAGTCAATCTTTGAATGAGTGGGTTCTGAGTGATCTCTTGAAATGGTGAAACTTCTTACCTAGCAGGATTCAGCATGTTGCAAAGTATATTTAAAAAACTTTTATATTTTTGTTTAATAGCTCTGCCTGACTGGATAGACCATAATGTGTTTCTGAGGACTGACAGACTTTGAACTGGCAATATTTGCTTTTCAACCTTTGTTTTTTTTGTTACTAAAATAACACTATAGTAATGGAGGGTTTTTTCCCTCCCTGTTACTTCTGATGAGATTTTAGACCTGTTGATACAGGAACCAATTTGGTACCTGTGGAAGTCTGTTTATTTTTATTTTTAAAAACCAAGCTTTATCAAAAGTAGTTTTATCATCTTCACATGTTTTGTTATCAGAAATAAGTTGTGGCAAATACCACTTCTAACCAGAACCACTCCCAGCTCTGTTCCTAGTGTTAAATTACACGCAGCAATGGTTCTAAAAGCTTTCCATGAAATCCTGGTGGTTATGAGAATACTTTGCTTACTGATCTTAGATGTGCTGATGTTAGCACCTTAACAACGCTGCTAGATTGCCAGTTAATCTGAAGTGACAAATTAGGTGTTTTTTTAAAGGATAGATGTTGGACTGTGGTTTGGGTACTTAGTATTAAACTATGCCAAGAAATATTCAAGATACTTCTATTAAATAGAAGGTCTTGGGTTTATAATGAGGCCTCTGCCTTCAGAAAATATTGTTGGGTGGAGAAATAATCTTAACGCTTCACCATTGTGCAGTATTTTGTGGAAGAAACCTGAGTAACCTTGCATTTTTAACATCATTCATGCCTTGTTTTTACTTCTTGGGAAGGTCAAGTCCATAATCTGTGTTTATGCCTGATTTGCTTTTTTTCCTTATCTGTTTTGTTTCTGCAGCTGCAGTTTGGTGTTGCATAGCGTCCAGTGGCATTCTCACACTGTTTTTGCCACAGGGTGGTGTCTTGGCCAGTTCTGCTGGTGATGCTGTGTTGTGAACTGCATCCCAGGGTTGAGCAATTGTAAAGAAAGCTTTGCCACTTAACTTTTTAGACAGATCAGTTCTATCTGGTTTGCTGCATAGCTGATGGTTGGGTCTCATAATGTAGTATCTCAAATCAGTGTGGCTGCTGCGTGGTTCATAGAATCATACAGAAACACAGAATGGTTTGGGTTGGAAGGGACATTAAAGATCATCTAGTGCCAGTCCTCTGCCACAGGCAGGGATGTGTTCCACTAGACCAGGTTGTTCAAAGCCCCATCCAACCAGGCCTCGAACGCTTCCAGGGATGGGGCAGCCACAGCTTATCTGGGCAACCTGTTGCAATGTCTCAGCACCCTCACAGTGAAGAATTTTTTTCCTAACATCTAATCTAAATCTACCCTCTTTCATCTTAAAGCCATTGCTCCTTGTACTGTCCCTACAGGCCCTTGTCAAAAGTCCCTCTCCAGCTTTCTTGTGAGCCCCTTTAGGTACTGGAAGGCTGCTGTAAAATCTCCTTGGAGCCTTCTCTTCTCCAGGCTAAACAACCGCAGCTCTCCCAGCCTGTCATCGTAGGAGAGGTGCTCCAGTCCTCATACTTTTTAATGACAAGCCATAAGCTCATCTGGAAATCAGGAGAGGTAATTTAGAGCCAACTCTTCCCAGACCTGTAGCAAACTCTTTGCTAGTAGCCTGTCAGTCTCTAGACTAGATGTTCAAATCCGCAGTGTTAAGAACAGTGTTCCCATATTTAATATGTAAACATAAGAGGTGACAGGGTAATTGTCAACACTGTACTTGCTCTTGATTATAGCAAAGCTTCTACACACTTTAAAATGATGTGTAAGCAGCTGCTTAAGGAACAGCCTGCTGTGGCACATTGTAAGGAGTTTCTGTTCTGTGGCTAGGAGCCTTTTGTGGCAGATGAATACATTGAACGCCTGGCATGGAGAACACCGGGAGGAGGTTCCAGAGGTGGAGAAGCCTTTGATCCAAAAAGGTAAAGTAAAATTGCATAATGGTCAAAGTGAATGTGTCTTTAATTGTACCATTTTATTACATATATAACAAAAAGCCTGTGTGCAGTATTGGTGTGTGTCCAGGGAGGTTTTCATCTGGGAGAACTGCTAGAATTTGTGACCATGAACCAGTTATTCTGTAACAAGAGTAAGGAAAGTCACTTTCTGATTTAGACCTTTTGAAGGAAGAATTGATATTGTCAAACATGAACGTTCCAAAGCACTAACTATATACTTGCTGGACTAAAGCATAATATGAGGCTTTGCTACTATGATATTTAAGTTAATTTAATGAGTTTCTTGCCAGTTTAGCTCCCTGACCTGGCTTTTTGTAAGACCCAGTAGTTTACAGTACTGGTGCAAATAAAAGGTAGGATGGGAAGAAGGGGAGAAACATGGCAATGTTGACTTAGATTGTATTAAACTGAATTTGTGTGAGTTTATGTAGTCTGAATCAAATGAGCAGCTTGCTGCTGATGAATGGGTTCATGCCCTTCTTTCTCTGAGCTGCACACCATGATGGCTCATCTTGAGCTAGCTCTGGGCATCCGATCTCATGATAAGCTAATAATAAGTGTCAGAAAACTAAACTGATGGGGGAAAAAAAACAAAACAAACAAAACCACACCAAAACATTTTCTTGTTCGGTTAGCAGTTTTTGCTGATTGAAAAAGCCTGGGAGCAGGTGAAAAGGGAAGACTGTGTCTGTGAGCTGGTGGTCAGAAGGAATGTGGGTGTGGAAAGGCTCAAAGCTAGGGTATGGGAAGTGGGGAAGGAAGAGGTAGTGTAGGACCTTCTCTGCTTTGTGGTGAGTTGGCTTGGCTCTGTGAGAAACCTAACCCTAAGAAGCCAGATCTTCAGTTACTGGGCTGACATTGGGTGTTGCATTGGTAACTCAGATGCACAGTTTCATACAGCACCATCTGTTGAACATCAGCATCTAAGCTTCTGTACTTCAAACCTCTGGAAAGTCTTTTGTTTTGAAGAGTGACTCTTTCAAACATTGCTACTGTTTAGCTTTTGTACCAGTATTGGTAGCTTTTCTAGAGATACAACTGTTTTCTTTTTTCACACTATTATAACCTGGGAGATGAGCAAGTGCAATAGCTGCTCCTTAGTGACCTCTCATCCACATGATCATTCATTGTAGTAACCTGAGACAGAACCAAAACAAAGTTTAGGAATTATTAACTTCATAGACAAGCTGTTGTTTCATGTTTCCTTTTGAGTAGCACTTCATTAACTTGGTCAAAGGACATTCCTTCTGGAGCAGTCGGGCTCTTTGAAGGTATGAAAGAGGAGGAAGGATACCATTGGAGTTCTTGCAAGATGCTGAACCCTTGACATTTGGTCTGGGGCCTGTGTCCTGTGCAGAGCTTTACATGTGATTTAAGCAGGAAGAAGCCTGGAAATGCACAGCATTATTTGCTGTAGCTCTTTCTTCACAGTTGGGCCTAATATATACTTTAGGGTAGTTAATGATTTGTACCAATACCTACTCAGTTTAACCTATCTTCTATATTTCTGCTGGCTTGTTTGTGTTAACTCCTGTGATGGACTTTCATATTTTTCAGGACAAGTGGGAGAATCCTGCAACAGGAAGTATTTTTCTTTTGGGATCTGCTAATATTGAGTAGGGAGCCAAAATTATTATCAAAAAACCCCAGACCTTTTGGTGTATGTTTTTTCCTTTCTGTTTTTAGAAGATGATGCTTTTGGTTGGTAGAAGGTATGTTGAAGTCTTTATTCTGAGAAATGTGACCAGCAGCTACCTCTTCTACTTGAGCATTCTTTCTTCTCTCATTATATTAGGTACTATTGCTGAGTAAGTGCTGAGCTGGCACAATACCTGTTTAAAAAACAAATCTCAAATGGAACTGAATCAGCTTGTTGAATAGAAACTGTCTGCACTTCTCAAGGCTTTTGTTGGAAAGTATGCTTTGTGTCACTCTTGTTTAAAGTTTATTTTAAATATATTTCTGTAAACTTAAGTTTGCTCTTTGTGATTTTCTGTGGCATCTAATGCAATATGCTTACTCTTGGGCTTTGGGCAAGCAGGAAGTTGCGGAAGGCAGTCATAAACATCTGCCTCAATCCAGTTTTCTTCAGTAAGTTGTGCCTTTAAGCCATATAAAGATATCATTTGAAATAGGTTTTTAGACCAATACAGTGAGCAGTGCTCCAAGCCAGTCATTTTAACAGCAGAAGTTCAAACTGAAACTGCAGCGACCTTCTGTGCAGCTGAAGAGTTGCATTAGTATCATTTAGGTGTTGCTTGAGGAAAGCTGTTGGCCAAGAGAGGTGCTGCAGTTCTTACTGGAAAGGAGTTGTGAAGGTAGAATAATACCTTCTGCTTTTCACTTCTGGTTGTTGAGAGTCTCTAGCTTGTTCATGGGGAGTCGGGAGAAGAGCAGCACGCTCATCTGCCTTCAGCAGCATTGCAGGTTGGAAGGGCTTCACATTCACAGTGTTCTGAAAAGGCAATTCCTGAGTAGTCTAGAAATAGCTCCCTGGAAGAGATTCATGTTTCCTTTTGTCTTCTGATCTAATATTAAACCCAGGCAGCAGCGTTATCAGATCTTTCACATGTTTTCAGTTATTAGCATAAGTTTTATGGCTATGGAGGATCTGGGAATAATTCATTCCTTGAGCATGAGTGACTGGAATGTTTAAGAAAACATAAGCTGAAAAGATGAGTGAAATGGGATAAATGGGGGAAAAAAAAAAGAGGAATGAGAAAGGGGCACACATTGAGAATGGAATGAAAAAGAAGAGAGGAAGTTTAGGAATTCATTCCTATATTTGGAAAGAGTGAGTCTGGAAGAAAAAGTGATAGGAAAGGGTGGAAAAAAAATCGTTAAAATTATATACATTAGAGGAAGAAAAGAAGTGAAATCAGGAAACAAAACAGTTGTAACTGAAACAACATTATGAGACGACATGAGTGTATTCGTTGCCGGTTAATAGGATACTGGTTTACAAGTTTACTGTAACATGCACAGTAGAAAATATTACCGTTATAGTTCTTACAATGAAGGGATGTGGTAGCCTAAACTCTTTGTCCTTATGAAACTTCTTTAGGGAAGATGGGAATATAGGAGTTTTTGTACGTGTGACAGCCGCATTCCTGAGTGATTGGTATTTTGGTATTCCCCTTTCTTCTGGGCCACCTTTTATGTGATCATGTAGTTTTTATGTAGGCATAGAGTTCTACACAGCTAGGGTGATGTAGTTTAAAACAAAATAGCATTTGTAAGTTAGATGTGATTATATCAACCTTGTAGGCAAGTTCTTTTCTTTGAGGTTTTTTAAGCTCAGAAGATGGTGTCTTTCAAACTAAAGTCTGCTTTCCTGCATTTTATTTTAAATTAGATTACTGGAAGAATTTGTAAATCATATCCAAGAATTACAGGTAATGGATGAAAGGATTCAGAGAAAGGTGGAAAAACTAGAACAGCAGTGCCAGAAGGAAGCCAAGGAATTTGCCAAGAAAGTACAAGAGCTGCAGAAAAGCAACCAGGTAAAATCTAAAGAGTATAGTCATTGCTAAGCTTTGCAAGTTTTAAAGGCATCACATGCTCTCTTAACGTTTATTGGTACAGCATGCTACTGTTTGAGATAAGAATAAAGAGGTTTTGATGGAGAGCAATTTCTCCTGTCAAAGGGGCCTTGTCTGCATGTTCCATTAATGAGTGTTCACTATTCTGAAAGTAGTGAGTCTTCACAATAGTTAAAAGGAAGACACTGAACTTTTAAGTGGTTGTGTGTACTTCATTAGTGGTTCTGATTAGTTCTGTAGTTCAAAGATACAGCACCTGGAAAGCTAATGCTTGCATTCACTGTGTTTCTTACTGATGTAAATCTAGTGTTTCCTAAAGTACAGTAAACAGAAATCATGAGTTTTTTGTGCGTGCCTGTGTTCTCCCAGGTTGCCTTCCAACATTTCCAGGAACTAGATGAGCACATCAGCTATGTAGCAACTAAGGTCTGTCACCTTGGTGACCAACTGGAGGGGGTAAACACGCCACGGCAACGGGCTGTGGAGGCTCAGAAGCTGATGAAATACTTTAATGAGTTTCTGGATGGAGAGCTGAAGTCTGATGTTTTTACAAACTCTGAAAAGGTAAGAGCTGTCAGCGGGATGAAAGCAGTTCAAAGCAATAAGCAGTACTGCCCTAATTGCAAGCTGCTACCATGACTTACCATGGTCAGACTTCAAACTAGTGAGTGACTGACTTGTTAAAGTTTCATTGTTCTGAAATGTAAATTAACAACACTAGGCTGCAGATTGCTGATAAAGCATTTGTATTCAGTGATGCTTAATGTGGCAATGTTGGCATTTTTCATTTTATGAAATTATCAAGGTTTGATAAACGCTGGGAGGGCAACTTTAGAGTGCACAAATATCTCCCTTTTTCCTTTGAACCCCTTGCCTCAGATCCACCTTGTAATGCAGAACGTTTCTGAATACAACTTCTTTGTGAAACTTTACTCTGTTAGGTCAGTCCACTGGCCTTGGATACCTTTTTGTCACAGCATGCCTTTGGGCTTTGTGTAGTCCTGTGGTTATGTCTCCACCCTTTGAATTTAGAGGAACCGGGCAGGAAAACTTCAAAGAAATGTTAAAGCATTTTGTTTTTCTTATGCTTCAAGAGTATGTTCATGAAGCAAATGCAGTCTGAATGGTGTGGATAATAAAAATAAACTGAAGGAAAAGTGTCCAGCTGTAAGCAAATGGACATGTACTGGATTTCCTTATTTAGTTTGAAAGGTAAGTTATTAGTTTGAGGGTTTTGTGGTTTCTTTTGTTTGTTTTGTTGGTTTTTTTTTTAAGGTGAATCCTGAAGAATCTTCACATTCTCCTTAAATTCTGTGCAATGCTATGGTTGTGCTCTGGAAAAAAATTCCCCTGTATATGAGAACAGCAAAAACTTGGTTTGCACACTCAGCAAAAAATATGTGCTTGAAATGCAGCTCACAAAGGGCCCAAGAATAGGTTAATAGTCATCCCCTCTCTACTGAGCCTGAAGGTATCTCTCAAGAAAATGGAAAACTAATCATTTCATATAGTTTTATTCCCAAGAAGTCAGTTGCATAGTGACTTTTGATTCGTGGTCTGTGGGTATGTGGCAGTTACCATTTGATAGTTTGCCCTAATCAAAGAGGGAGCCCATAAAACTTTCTGTAACTTCCAAGTCGAATGTAAAGGTTTCAACATAACTGAAGTTCATCTGTGGACAGTCTTTTCCAGATCTGCATAAGTTTTTCATTTGTTTCCTGAGTAGACATAAAACATGAATTTTAAAAATATTTAATAGCAACATGGTAAATAACAAAGTATAAGTGAAAGAGAATTGTATTGTCTGATGAAGAGACTCTCATATAATTCAACTTTCACTTATAATTTGAAGTTTCATAATACTTTCTGTTGGAGGATCTGAAAAAAAAAAAAGGTAGATAAATAGGGTAAACCTGGAAATTGGTAAACAAATTAATCGTTATACAGTCTGAAAACTAATAAGATATTCCGCAAATCTGGGGAAGGCAAATGTAATAGAATAATAGAATAGTTAGGGTTGGAAAGGACCTTAAGATCATCCAGTTCCAACCCCCCTGCCATGGGCAGGGACACCTCGCACTAAACCATGTCACCCGAGGCTCTGTCCAGCCTAGCCTGGAACACTGCCAGGGATGGAGCATTCACAGGTTCCTTGGGCAACCCATTCCAGTGCCTCACCACCCTCACAGTAAAGAATTTCTTCCTTATGTCTGACCTGAACTGCCCCTGTTTAAGTTTGAACCCACTACCCCTTGTCCTGTCAGTACAGTCCCTAATGAAAAGTCCCTCCCCAGCATCCTTATAGGCCCCATTCCAATACTGGAAGGCTGCTATGAGGTCTCCACACAGCCTTCTCTTCTTCAGGCTGAACAGCCCCAGTTTTCTCAGCCTGTCTTCATACGGGAGGTGCTCCAGTCCCCTGTTCGTCCTCGTGGCCCTCCTCTGGACTTGTTCCAACAGTTCCATGTCCTTTTTATGTTGAGGACACCACCACTGTACACAATACTCCAAGTGAGGTCTCCTGAGAGCAGAGTAGAGGGGCAGGATCACCTCCTTCGACCTGCTGGTC
>WYDI02011462.1:0-43102 GCA_009867235.2 Psittacus erithacus
CCCTTGTTATTTCCCTTATCATTGTTATTATTGGTGGTAGCAGCAGTGGTTTGTGTTATACCTTAGTTACTGGGCTGCTCTTATCTGAACCCATGGGAGTTACATTCTTTCCATTCTCTGCCCTATCCCTCCAGGAGTAGGGGGGAGGAAGGGAGGGGAGTGAGCGAGCGGCTGCGTGGCTCTGAGTTACTGGCTGGGCTTAAACCACTACAAACTATATTTCATGTGCTGATCGTTAATTTCAAGGAGCTCAGTTGGAATACCTTGCCAGCATGTGACTAAGATTACTTTTGTATTACATTCCTCAAAAATTAGCTCTTTGCAGAAGTCTGAATATGTTTTCCCTGAGCAGGGGCAGAAGTCTAAAAACCAGTGTCTGACCTCTGCATTACTTTTAAATGACTGTGTAATAAGCTGCAGGGAGATACATGGATTTATTTTCACCTCTGGATTCTGAAGAGTATCATTAAACATTCCAAGCTTTTGCCCTTTTAGTTTTATGTTGCCTTCAGACTTAGCTCAGAATTATGTCATTGTATAAATCCTTCCCATTCTCTACATCACCTTTCAGTGAGGACTTCTGTGGTCTAGCAAGTCATACATCAACACACATCACTATATTGGGCTGATGCTTTATTTCTAAGGCTGTTTGGAGAGGTCATTTGTCTGACAATTTCTGCTTTTGTCCTTCCCGAAACGGCTGTGGTTACAGTGCCATGATGAATAACACAGGAAAATTTCCATCCTAAGACTTTGTTGACACTGTAAAATCTTTCCAGTGGTTTGATCCTTTTGTAAATCATCCTAAGCCCATTTGCTTGCCCATACTTGTATTTTTGCCTAGTAAAGAATAGCCAGCCTTGATGAGCTAAGAGAAACAGCGAACCATGGAAGGAGCAATTTTGTTTCTCCCCTTTTGCTGCATCATTAAGACACATCTGAATGGGATTGACAGAGCAAAAAAAAAGAACCCAAGGGTCATCTGAGTTCTTTATGCTAATTCTGTAGATTCTGTGCTTACTTTCTCCCATGCACACATCAATGGATGCAATAGTGCTGTCTCAGAGGGTGCACTAACCCCCTTTCATTTGGGCAGAGCGGATGGGTAAGGAGACCAGCAGCAAGTGCCCAGTAGCCAAGTAAGCCTAACAAACAGAAACTGAGTAGGGCTCATTGAGAGGTTTGAAAGGTAGAATAACTCACTTGCAATGCTGGAATTTAGCATAAAATCACAGAATAGTTAGGGTTGAAAAGGACCTTAAGATCACCTAGTTCCAACCCCCCTGCCATGGGCAGGGACATCTCCCACTAAACCATGTCACCCAACACTCTGTCCAAAACACACAGTCTCAACAGTTTGTAACTGCAGAGAAATGTTATATGTGGTGCTCCTCAGGGGTTGGTATTGAGACTGGCATTGTTTTTTATCAGCAACATGGTCAGTGGGATAAAGTGCACACCAAACGGTGTGATGCATTCGACACTGGAGGGAAGGGATGCCATCTAGAGGGACATGAAAGGCTTGAGAGGTGGGTCTGCGCAAACATCATGAAGTTCAACAAGGGCAAGTGCAAGATCTTGCACTGGGGTTTGAGCAATCCCAAACACACAGGCTGGACGTACACTGGCACCTACAGAGGGTGAACACCAGGGAGGCTGTGTTGTACCTCCCTGGAGGCTTGAGGACCAAATGATGGTGAGACTGTGGTCCAGGCAGCTTGGACACACTCATCAGGGCTGGGGTGTGGAGCATGTAGAGCACATAGAGGTGGAGAAACACCTCCGCTTGGACTGCCTGGAAGTCATACCATTGTGTGCCTATTATGCTCTGAGGGATCCAACCACAGCTAATGTCTATCTATGCCCAACCATTTAGACTGGCTCCTGGCTCAGATTCACCCTCTCTTTAGTACTGACCTAAATGAAGAGTTCACCTTTTCTAGATGTCCTCCAAAGGCACTGAGTGATTCAATTTGGCCAACCTAAAGCTTTCTGCAAGTGCTTCCATCTAGGGATGAAAAGGGAGTCTCCAGAGATCCCTCTGAAAATGTCTAACACTGCAAGAGACAAATCCAGACTGGTCTGTCCTAGATGAGGTCACTCATCTTGAGTGACCTACATGAGGTCACTCAAGATGGAGATAAGTTGGTATGTGCTTTCTCACCTTACCTCCTTAGGGATGAACCAAATCAAAACACAACCCTCACTGCCCAGCCAAACAAAAAACTACCTTGGAGACAGATATGATTTATTGTTACTTTATTAACAATGTGGCTTACAATTGTTTCAAGTAAAAAGGGGATTTATTTCATTTTGAATAAAAATTAAAATATAACTCTGAATATAGATTTTCATTTATTTACATGAAAACATATATACAGAATAGAATCTTACAGCAAACTAACAACATGCCCTTTGCCCTGTGAACTTTAAAAAGTAAAAACACCAGCATTGACTGATTTGTATGTATATATATACACATACATATACACACACACATATATACATATATATATACACATACATATTTTTAACACACCAAAGGGATTATATATACAGAGTTTGAAGCAAATCTTCAGTACAAACTGGAATGCAAATCAATTCAAATGTTTCCAACGTGCATCACCACGAATGGACCATAACTGCTGTTTATGTGGAGCTAATTTCTGTGGTTCGTAAGAGACAGAAGGGTTTAAGTGATTGCCTTGTCCTACACGGTACATCCTGTCCAGATCTGGTGGAACTGAGATTGGGAAATTTGATGCATTAATTTATAAGCACTTGATGATCTTAAGGTCCCTTCCAACCCTAACTATTCTATGATTCTCTGATTCTATAAGGTCCATAATCTCCCACGAGACTGGAGCAACAAGCAGCAGGTGGGGTGACTTGGGGATGATCATTTTCTTCCTGTCACATCAGAACACAGTGTTTTGTAGACCTACAACCTGAACTCAGAACAGTGTCACTTTTTCTATGGGAGAGAGCTCAAGTTTTACCCCCTGACATTTCCTATGGAGGTCTGAAAGGTGCAAGAGGAGGTTCTTCAGCCCCTCCAAAGCCAGATAATGCACAGGAGTTTGATACAAGGTAGAGACTTATTTTCCCTACTATACAGCCAAGTACAGACCCACCTGAGCTAAATCTCTGTATCTCCACCAGGAAAACAAAATATAAACCTTTCAGCATTGCATCTCTCAAGTATATTGCCAGCTTCATTCCTTCATCTCATCTGGCCCCTCTTGGGACTCAAACCATCTTTGCTCTGAAAGAGACTCAAGAGAAGCCTTCAGGAATGATGCTTATGGACCACAGCTGTGCATTCTGTTGTGAGAGGTCCTTTCCCACAAAGATATCTCAAGCCCATAACTACAACCTCCTTCCTTCCCTGAAACCCTCTCTCCCTTCTCCCACATTCTTGCAGGCATCAAGACCAGGAGTATCTGTGGGTAGGCAGCCACACAGCATTAGGCTACTTGGGCTATGCGACCTATTCAACAATAGCATCACTGAAAACATCTGTTCCTCTACAATGAGTTGTGGGGAACATCTGCCTTTCAGGATGCAAAGATAGCTCCTTTAACAAGGTGTGAAGCAAGATCTCCATGTCCAACCTGATGAAACTACTTGCCAACAACCATCTCATCTATAGTGTGATGATGGATAATAATGTATTTTGCTGGTGTGCTCTGTCATGGGCCATTACAGAGGCTGGAGTTTCACATTAGAAACATGAGACGTTTTTCAAGGTAAGAATTAATATGAAAGACTTAAACAAGAGAAAGGCCATGAGAATTTAAAACTATGACCCATGTTGGTTTTGTGCTGTTCACGCGTCATCTTCTACAAGAGAATTCCAGTGCATGGCACCAAATCACTGCAAAACCACTCTTCTTCTGCAGCACAGCTGACATTTAAGTAACTACTGGGCTGTAAAACTCTCATCTTTGATGACTGGCTCATATTCTAAATGCAGCCATTAAGACCATTTGCACTTCTTGCTGGACTACTGTATCAAAGAATAAATGAGAATATTAAATGCTTCTGCTCTTTTATTGGGATTTCATGAGCACCTAAGGACACGAGCCCTCTCTTGTTAAGTCTGGCAGATTTCAGCTGGATTTCTGCCTGGTAGGAGAAGGAATCCGTCAGGGCTTTTCAGCTAACCGCAGTTACTGCTGGATCCAATCCTGAGTAACAGATTCTTTCAGTTTTGGGTCAGCTGATGTGATGAAGTATATAACTGAGGAGAAAATATACATGCACCCCCATTTTGAAAGAGTTTTTACCTAAATATACTGTACAAAAAACCTCCAAAACTCCCATGATTGGGGGCTGGTGTATTTATTGAGTGTATCTGAGCTAAAAAAGTCCACAGGCACAAGAAAAGAAATACATCATAATGCTTAAGATGTTGCAGATCACAGAAAATATTTCCTGGAGTAACGAATCAGCTTTGTAATCCCAAACAATGGAAAATACAGCGTTGACATATCTTAGCACCAAAATGGAGCCCTTGAGACTATATTTATCCACATATAATAAAGCTGATTTTAATGGAATTCAGTTGCAGCATGTTCTTCTCTTTTGGCACTTGAATTTGGAAATGGAAAGACAAGTCTGAGTTCATCGATTTCCAGACACATTGCACTAGAAAAGCAAAAAGTATCTGAAGTACCCTGATGGTATTGAGCTTGTAACACATTGGGATGGCTCTGCAGCTCTGCCAAATCCAATTCTGTGCCCTGAAAAGAGCAAAGGAGGCTTTTTACATGACCAAATGTTGATTATGATAGCCCAACAGTGCCTTGTTTGCCTTCAAAGAGCTCAGATGCTGTTTGCTCCACACCACAGGACTGGGGACTGCTAAAGATTGAAAGTTAAAGCCAACAAATGGCAACTTCCCAGTTTAAGGCAAATTAGATGTTTACCCAGAGTGAAATATTGATGAGTTTTAGGTGTCCAACTTAGTGAGGAACTTTATGAATCCTACCAGACATTTGAATATCTCTGGCAGTGTGGGCCAGGCCATCTCAGCTAGGACACGCATCAGTTAGATGCTTCACTAAGGACAGGGTCTGTAATCATCTATTGACTCCAGTGGTCACTGAGGGCACCCTGCAGGACCAAACCATCAAGAGCTATTGCATATGGTTAACACAGTGGAGCTGGAGACCCTGAAATCCTTCTCAGAGCTGAGAGGCCATCACGCCTCTGACAGGCAGAAAAAGCCAGGGTTTGGTGATCCTGGTGTTGAAAACAAAATAGGAGTGTGGATGGCAGCTGTGTTTTCGAGCTGCAAAGGGAAGAAAAGCTCTGAAGCCAAAAGACAACATTTTTCTTCAAGGTGGGAGAGAAGCACCCATGACAGCACGAGGAAGGCAGGACCACCACACAGGGAATTCCTCTAAGGTAATGCTTTAATCCAGTTTCAGAGACTGGTGCTTTGGGCTTGCAGAGTGGGAACTGGCTGATTCTGTCAAGGTAAGTGCAGAGGGGTTTGGGAAGGGAGCAGGGACTTGCGCATGGATCTGTTCATCCTGACTGAGAGCAAGCTCAAAAGGAGCAGATGAAGATAAGCAAGTACCATACACTCTTTAACACCCTCTTTCTGCTCCAGAAACGTCCATCCTTTGCCCTATGCTTGAACAGAGGCTAGTAACAGCTGCTTGCATACTATTCTTGTGAGAGCAAAGTGGCCCCTATTAATGTCTGAAGTTCAGCATCCAACAGCCCAAAAGCAACATCAAGGTTGCTCCTCAGCCCTTTGTAATGGTCTTGGATAACCATGAATTCAGCACTTCACAGTGGTCACCTTTTGTAGCTGATAACACAACAAACTTCAGGCCTGGATGCCAAATTCAGAACAGGGGTGGGGAGAAGAAGTGGCATCACCAATGCCATCGGCATATGTGAAGTTGCACCAGCTCTGAATTTAACTAAGACCAAAAAAACCTCCCCGTGGCTTATATTTCTACATTGCAAAGTAAAGTGACATTAACCCTAGCAAGATCAGATTTCCAACATCTCCTTTGAAGCATATTACTCCAAAGCCTTTCAAATGTTCCAAAACTGAAATGAAGCCCAGGCAAAAGTAAATAGTTCCTTCTGACCTCTGCTCAAGCTGTAAGTGGCAATCCAAGCATACCATCCATTTTCCACTTGCTTAAGAAATTGTCTAAGAAGTTCAGCTCCAGCTTTTCTGGAAGGCATTCAGTGCAACAGACAACAGGAGCCCAGTCCCCTAATTCTTCCCAACCTGCAGACTAAAAGAAGTAATACAGCATTTACCACCCAAGGCAATTTTAGGATAAAGATTTCAGTTTATCATCTTCTCTGAAAGAACAGAGAGCAATAAATGAGACCAAACTGAAGAACAATAAATTGCAAGACAAATGGTGAGGAGAAAGAAACCTGAGAAAATAAAAAAGCAGGCGCAAGGTAAAATTAAAACTCTTTTTTTTGTTGTTTAACAGGTGAGCTTCAAATATGGTTTAACTTCCCTGAACAAACAGTAAAGATTCCCGTGTGCTGGGGTCTATGCTTCACCCATCCTTTGCTTGGCCACCATCAGAGCTGGTTGCTCTCAAGAGTCTTCAGCTGTCTGCTCCCCAGCTTCATGAGTAGTTAGCTGCCATAAGAGTATCTACAGGTACCAGGTTGATGAAGAAAACAATGACAGTTTTGTCCCAGGAAGCGTTAAATGCCCCTGACAAATCCCAGACGCCGGAAACTCCAAGTACATCAGAGCAGCAAAGGATGCTCAGAAGAAGGTGGATGCGGTAAGTAAAGGATCAGCGCTGGAATGCTGGTTAGCAAACAGCCATTCTGCTTCGCTTCCTTGAAATGTCCTCATATGCCAGTTCTCCTGACAGCAGTCTTTTGGGAGCTATCTCCCGCTGACAGGTGGTGTACCAGCCATTGGAAGGACTCGGCTGAAGCAAGAAGGAACTGTGCTCTCATTTTGCTGGGCACAATTCTTTTGTCTTCAGAGACGCATCAAGGAGCAACATCTTAAGGGGACCCTAAGAGATATCCAGAGGACTTGTCAAACCAGTTGCATGGACACAGTCCACTGCTACCATCAGTAGGAAATCCAGCCTAAATCCCAGTGTTTGAATGTCTGTACTGCTACTGAAAACTTCGGGATTTCTGAGAAACAAAAGAAAACCGTCTTTGCAGAGATGACTACTTTTCTGTTCAGCTGATTCAAACTCCAACAACAGGATCTTCAGTACAAAACAACAACAGGAACACATCCAGTCCTGCAGATCTCTCATGTTAGGAAGTTTCTGATGAAGACTCAGGAGTTGGCAGAACCCAGCCCAGTCTGCAGCAGCTGCAACCATCACATTCCCCAGTGGAAAACAGGGAAACTCACTGAAAGACTAGAAATTCCCCAGTGATGCATGGCAAATGGAGTCAGTACTTCTTACCTCACACATGCTCTAGGGCGAATTCAGATGAAATCCAGCATATTTATTTCTGAGGCTTTCCCCCTTTAATCCCAAGAATTTAAGAAGGAAACTGATGAAGGACAAAGCAGCAGCTATAGCCTGGTGTTAGTCAATAGGTTCTTCTGAGCACACAGCGGTCAGCAGGATTATCTGATCCAAGTCCGTTGTCACCATATTGCATGTGCTTGAGGTGGGAGTTATCTGGCCGTAAGGAGTGTTTTCAGATTTGGAGCTAGAAATGAGATTTTTTTCTTAAGAGGTCTTCACTGAGCGGGCTTTGGCATCACAGCATCAGAACAAAGCTGTGTACAGTTTCCAAGCTGAGTTTCCTGAGGCCAGGGAACAAGGGTCTGTTTGCAGTTTGAGAACAACAGAAGTCTGCCAAAGTCAGTGGTTTCTTATGAAATCAGGCTAAAACTCAGCACAAACCATCCAAGTAACTTCTGAGGGAGGGATTCACTTCCACCTTAAAGTCAGAGCAAAATTCAGACTTGGTCTCAGTTTGGTTCTTGCTTTTGGGAGAATTTTACATCACTGCGATGCCACCAACCTCTGCTGAGTTACAGCAAATTCAGGCTCAACATGCGGGACTAACAGGGTCACATACCCTTGCAAAGAAAATAGGAAATAATTCTCCTGTAAACACAACTGAGTCAAACCCAAGGTGCCCAACCCATTTATTCACCCTCTCCAGTGCTTACCCTGCTTGGCATGAAGCAAGTCCCCTGTTTTGCTATCCAGGGTAGCACCTGGGACAACCTGGGGGCTTCATATAGACTGTGTCGGGCTGGATCCTCAGCTTGTCTAATGCACCATGGTATACACAGCCTGAAAAGACTGATGCTTTTTATTCCCACCTAGCAACCAGATTCACGAAGGTGCGAATGAAAACAGCATTCACTCAGTCTCATCATAAAATCTAAATAGCCTTTTCTTTCACACCCTATGGAGCTCAAAGTCAGGTCTTTCAAGCAACTTGGATTTAAAAAGCATGGGCTTGACTATGGAAGCTTTCATGCATATTCCTGTGCAAGAACGCAGTACTGCACAGATCCCGTCACAGAGACATTCAGCTTACTGTGCACAGCCAGCGTGGCTCAGGATGCGTTACACACACTAGGTTTTGTTGCACCCCTGTCAGTTCACTGCAGCTTTGTCTGGTACCGTACAAAGACTGTGGGTTGAGTCCTCTTTGATGAATCACTCAGGAATAACAAATAGCATATGATTGGTATAACTCTTTTTCCTTTTGTAAGACTGGAGAGGTGGGAGGAAAAAAGCCCACTGATCACTAAGACCAAATTTGCAGTAAGCCCCAGGTAATGCTGCAAATGATCACTTACATTTCAATATGAAAGAAGTGTGTCAGAGTTGGCTAAAATAAAAGTTCATGTCCAGAACTTGGCCTAGACAAACTATCATCATCTGGAAATGTCTGACCCTTCTCCTTGGGAATGCGTCTGTCACTGGTAGCTTTGTTTTAATGAATGACAAACCATCTGATCCATGCTGGCCTTGCACCACTGTGTGATGGGTTGGCGAGGCTCTTGAGGAGAGATGCCAGCAGTCTTTTACTGTGCTTTACAAGTACAGAAAAATCAGTTCAATTTGTTGCTAGTTTTTCCTTGTAGATTATTGGGTTTTTTCTTCCCTACAGATTAATTCCCAGTGTTTCCAATTCCACATGTTCTTGGAAAAGAAAAAGGGAAAAACCCAACCTTGAACAAGTTGAAATGTTAAAAAAGAGAGGGAACAAGAAGGAGAACAGAGAAAAATGGGGAAGTGCAGTCAGTTGGCGTATTGTGCATAGAAAGCAACTTTTACTCGCTCAATCTGGTGACACAGCTTGATGGCTGGACCAAGCTTCAGCTCCATGCATTCCTGCACCGTGGGCAGTGTCAGCAACAGAAGGGCTTGGCCATCAATGTCCTGGGGGAGAAAAACACAGGGAAAATGGTTTTATATGTGGACTTTGGAGGGCAGAAAGCATAAGCAAGAAGGGAAGTTTGCCCCCAGAATTAAAGGTGGCTTTCTCCTTTCCCCTTTTCTGCTGTTTTGATGCTGCTCTCATCTAGTTTCTTTGGAATACCTCATGCTTTATCAGAAGTTGTCTAGCATGTCTCCATAGGCCCACAGTTTGGCAAAAGTCTCCCGGCTGCTGAAATGTGGGATCAGCTCCTAAAGAAACTCTGCAGGGTCCACAGAGGTCGGATTAGTCCCATTTTATGAGTGAGGAACTGAAAAAGGGCAGACCATGAGATACAGGAGAGAGCTGCATGGGGAAACTGATGCTGGTCTCATTGCCAAATCACACCCTTCCACCATGTCTTTTGGCACAATTTACTCAGCACAGGTTTATATCTGCCTTGCTCCATGCCACTTTCCCTGGTCCACCCAGGACCTGCCTTGCTCCACTTGAGCTGCTGAATAACCAAGACAGAGGATCCTGGACCACCCAGAGCTATTGAAATCTCTAATGTCCCAGAAGCACAGAATGGTGTAGGCTGGGATGGACATCTGGAGGTCACATCCTTCCCTCAGGCATATCTATGCACCAAACTCCCTGAACTAGCACCCAGACAAAAGCAATTTTATTACGGATTTCCGTTGGTTTTGTGATCCTCCTCTTAATTAAGAGCTCAAGTCCTCTTTATTCTTTAATGGACTGACAAGCAGACAAGCAGGCTACAAAACTGCTTTCTACCCCTTAGGGAGGATGAGAATCTAAGGCAACATAAACTCCCCAGGACAGCCTTGATTAGGTAGCATTAAGCACAAGGAGGATTTGGACATCTTATGTATGCTTTGATCAGGACTGTCCGTGGCTCAGGTTCTCCCTCCACTGAATCCTGATGGCATGGCCCATTGCAACAGAGCTTCCTTGCAAATCATAAGGAAAAACTCCAGTCATCTGTGTTTCATTAAAGTCCCCATAAAACTCTTTGGCAAAGGAGAGACACGGTTGGCTTTCAGGCCCTGGAATTATTCCAGGCTGATTAACAAATGGTTGGAGCACACTGTGACACAGAGACTAGAGCATTTCACTATGGAGTGTTTCAGCCTTGCTCTGGACTTCAACTTCTCCCAGTTCAAGCTGCTTTACTCAAGTACAGAGTTACTCATGGTGAAGAATCAAAGGTAGTTCAATGTGCAGTTAGCCATACCATTGACTGCCATCGGCTATGGCCTAATTAAGCACTCTTGGTTCGTTCTATGATTTCTTAGCATTGCTCTTTACTTTCAGCAGTGGCTGTTACTCATTAACCAAAGAACGGCTGTTTCTATATAAATTTTACATGTTCACACTGATTTGAGATGAAGAACATTGGCTCCTGCTCCTGCAAACCTATCTGCTTACTGGGGAGATGCCTGGCATCTCTTAAAACTAGGTCATCCAAGGGCCTGACTGCCAGATCTTCAGAGGGATGTAGATGGGAGGCAGGTGTCTACATCCTCAAATTATTTAGGTGTTAGTGACAAAACTCAGGCAGCCAGCTGTGGGTTCAACCAAGTTTTCTGCTGCCCATGCTGATGTTTTTAAAGACAGTGGAATCTATGTGGACAGGAGAGACAGCTTGCTATGTACCAGATACCCATTAACTGCTTCTACACTGAGATGCCCACCTATGTGACACCAGGATGGTGCTACGGACCTTGGCATGAACTAGAAAGGTCTAAACCTCCTGCTTTTCACAAGGAATCAAGCTATGGGGGTTCTGGTCTCTCTCAGTATCTGGCAAGGCTCTGACTCAAGCTTCTAAGGGTTTCCATGCCTTGCCAACTTGGCCTGATGGGATCTAAAGTCTGCTCATAATCTCTTTGTCAAAGCCCCAAGCCCAGCTACCAAGGTGGTACATGCTGCTCTGTTTTTGTGATGTGAATAGACACCACAGACACAAAGAGGTGAGTTATGAAGACTTCTACCTGCTCCTGAAATATTTTGGCAAGGGGTGCACAGTCGGTCAGTTTAATAAACCTCACAACATCAGTCACAGTCCACTCCAATGGATTACTGTCCAGGATGAGCTTCTCTTCCTCTTCTTGCTTAATCTCCTATAAAGAAAATCAAAAAGCCTCATAAAGAAAACTACATTGGGTGGAGAACCAGGGCAAGGATGCCTTCCTCAGATGAGGAAGGCTTGGCATTGAAGATTGATTTAGGAAGAATCCTGCTATTGGGAGTGAAAGCCTACGGACATACTCACTTCCTTGACTTGAGTGTGCTTCTCTGCCTCACTGTAGGAATGGGGCTGCGGTCTCCGGCTCCGTCGGGCTCTCTCCATAGGAGGAGGTCTGTCTGACTCAGTACTGCTTCTCAAGGTGACTGCTCGCCTGGGTCTGGTGGAGGGGACCTCAGCGGAGGAGGTATCTGTCTGGTCATCCCGGAGCTCTGAGCTGGTTTCCTCGCTTCCTGTCTCATCCTCCATCACATCCGGCTCGTCATCTTCACTTTCCTGCACAAGAATCATCAGAGAAACAGGATCCAGGCTCAGAGATTAATGCAGCAGCAAATCAAAAGGCACTAGGTCAAACTGCACGTCCATCCCCATGCTGGTCCAGGGTAACATTTATTTTAACTGAATTATCTTATTTTCATTGCAGTGCTAAGTAGATTAGCCCTCAATTTAGATTTGTAGAAGAAACAAGCATATGATGGGCAAATCATTCATCTGTTTCTAACAAAAGGTCAAAAGCAATAACTCATCTGGTATCAACTGTTCCTGGTATCTCAAACTGTGGCACTGAAGATGTGCTTGAAAAGGGGAAATGGAGAATACCAAAAGGATAAAATGAAACTCAGGATGCTTGAGATTGTATAAAATCAGAAATAAGCTTGAATTTAAACCTTCACCTTGCTTCAATTGTCATGGTGTCACTGGTATCAAAAGGCAAGAAATTTGGGTGCCTTTTAAAAATACCTAAGATGTACAAGTGCGTATTTGTCCTTGATTCCTTAGCTGGCACTTCTGTGCAGAGGATTTCACCTGGATTTCTCTACTTTCAGCGCAACACTTAACTGCTGAAGGTTAAGCACAAATTTAAATCTAAGGGATATTTTACTAGATTCTTGTTATTTCTGTCACGCAGAGCTTGCAAGCACACACCAACCAATGAAAACTGCGTATTTGAACTTTGCATACATATATTTGAAATTTATATATATATATATGCATACACATGTATACATATAATTGCTCAAATGGCTTCAACAGCTTAGCTCTAATCAAAGCGTAAGCTTGCATCCAAGCCATATCCTTAAGTCTAAAGTGAAAGAGCAATTGCAGACAAAGTTATTTTGGCTGAAAGGTTGAAAAACCTGGCTAATGGTTGATTTAGGCTTAACATGAGTTGAAAATCTTTTGAAGCAGATATAATCTAAGGAAATCAAGCAGAACTACACCTAAATGAGGATCAAATCATGAAGATGCAAGCAATCAACTGAAAACTAACTAAAACATTCCCCTCCAGCTGAAGTAGAGGGAATTTAAGTAAATCCGTTTTATTTCACATTGCAAGAAGCAGCAATCACTGGCACTCAGCTGAGGAAGGAAAACCACACATAAATGTTGTCATTACTATCATGGGAAATTCACCCAGGAACTGTCCACATAGAACCAGGTCTGCTCCAGGTTGTACTTGGACACAAATCACTGCTGAAGCTAGGACATACCACACAGCATACTGGAAAGACTGAGGCCTCGATTACTATGTATTTGAGACACAAACTATTTGCTTGTGTTCTAAAGCTTCTCAAACATCTACTGGTTGAGGTTGCAAGTCCAAAATACCATGAATGGTTAATGAAAAAAATAAAAGCCCTTGAAACCACAATGAGTTATTATTATTTATTATAATCCTCAGAGATCTTGGACATGGATCACAGACTTTCACTCTGAGCACAGCACAGGCCCATCTGCCTGCCTACAGGCTTACAAGGAAGTAAAAGGAAAGAGATATAATATTAGGCAGCATGTTAGCGAGTGAGCCTTATGAAGGTGGGAGCAAAGCCTCCAATTGCTAAATCTAGCATGGACAAGGGTAAAAGTGCCTAGAATGTCCCAATAAAGCCAATCTGACCTTAGAAGAACAGAACAGCAAGGAGGGATTCAAATGTGAATTGAAAGTGTTAAAGTTTGCTAAGAAGCCCCCCAAAAGCAAGATGCAGATGGGGAGACAAAAAAGCACTAAGGGTCTATTTTTGACTTATCCCAGTGCAATACATACTTCTGCAGAGCCCGCAGCATTCAAATCAACAGCTGACGACCTCCTTTTCTTCTGCACAAAGATGGATTTACGCCTTTTCCTGCGTCTGGCTGGCTTGACATGTCCACTTTTCATGTTGTTATTTTCCCCAATTGGTGGCTTAATGATTCTTTTCCTCTTCCCATAGTAATAAGCTGGAGAGATGAAGCACAATACCCATTAATACCAAAGAAGGAAACTTCAGCTTGCTTCTTGCTACTGACTCAGTACTGCACTTCAAGGAGCACTTTTACAAGGGACTTTAAAAGACACTGATTTGGAAAAATACCCAGTTTAAAGATGTCATCTTGGCCTAGCACAGACAGCTACAGCTCTTGTGTGTACAGATTTATTGATGAGGAGTTGTTCGGAATTTAACAATAGGTATATAGGCAAAGCTTCAACTAAGCCGAGCAGTGACTTGGACGGAGAGGCCAGCATGCTTCAGATTTGATTCAATGCACTTCTGCATGAGTTATGCACTACATACACTTTCAGTTGCTACTGTTTTCAGCAGAAAGTGGACGGTATTAGTTCCTTGCAACCTTTGTGGAAGAAAGACAGCACTCACACAACTTTCTTGACCTGTTTTGGAATCAATAATACCAGTAACATTGACAACAAAAAACTGTTGAACACATGCCTAACTTCAGCCTTCCTGAATAGGCAGGAATATGTATAAATATTAAAAACCCTGAGAAGAGAGTCAGTGCTCCCAAATCCCTTCCAGCACCTCAGCATCATGATACTGGCTTGTCCTGCTGTGTGTATGCCAGAAACTATTCACTGAGTAGGACAGGATTCATCTCACCTAACAAAGCTGTCTCAGATGTAGTTTAAATTTCAGCTGCAGCTTCCTTTTATGTGCTCCTTATATTAACTTTACATGTGAAGAAAAGGCAAAACTTCCACAAATAATTACTTTCAAACAGAGGTATTAGTGTGAAGTGAGATGGAGATGCCTATTTCTCTGTACAGAATATTAAGGGAGCTTATGGTGGCCTGGTCAGGATTAAGTAACTGCTCTTAGATGAGATGAACCCTACTCAGTACTAATGTTATTACACAAATCCTGTTCTCCATCATTAGCTGGTGCACAGCCTTCCACTGCTTTAACTCCCAGGTAGCAATGAGAAGCATTCTGGCCAATACTCACTGTACTTGGTTTTAGTATGAATGGAGCAGTTCTCTGGGCAGACTTCAGCCACCAGCACAGGACTGAACAAGTTGGGGCAGCACTCCAACTTTGCACAGACTCTTTTGCAGAAATCTGCCACCTGATCTGATGTCCTCACAATCTTAACAGTCGCCCTGTACGTCTTCCCTCTGTACCTAGAAAAGAGTACAAGACAGCCTCATATCACCAACTAAGCGATGTCCTTCAATGCTATGGACCAGACTCCTCCGTTAGGGAGATACCTTTCCGAATGACTTTTGGAGTGCCTCTCTTAGAAAGGCAGGATAGGTCCAATTGTTTTAGCGGTTCCATTTCAGATGGACTTGAGGAAGGAAAGGCAGGGTGAAATGAGTCAGACGTGTGAACATGGTTTGTTAAGGAATGCATATGCAGGCTGAATATATCTGTAGATGGGATGGAAAAAAACACAGTAGGCTTGGTGAGGATACTACACAGGACAGCGAGTCTATACTATGAAAGGATGCTAAGTTTTAGGCAGAGATGTAGTCTCTCCATATAATGACCTGTCATGAGAAGCTTATATGCCTTGCAGAACCTTCTGGTCACCACCCTGTGGGCGGGCTGCAACTGGAAACTGCTTTTATAAGCCCCCAATACACCTCTAGTCTTCTCCATTGCCATCTTTCTTGAGGCAGCTCTCATTTCACAATCCAGCTCACAAGCAGCCCCCAGTTTCATTCTGCCAACTGTGGTTACTGGGATACATACAACGTGAATAAGTATCTGAGTGATACGGCATTGTCTGCCATACCGGGACCAAATGACTTCACCAGTACTGGATGTGGGCATCACAAACCCGAGGAACTAACCAGGAGTCTCTTCAGTTGTTTAACATGGCTGCAGCAACAGGCCCTAAAAAATGATTCCTACAGGGAGTGCTTAGAGCAGAAACCTGCAATGAAATGTTTGCCTTAGATTTGTTATCCATGTGCTACTAAAACATTTATTTCACTGCTTTATATGAAGTGTTTCTGAGCAATAAATGGCTAAGAAAGATACAGTTACATCCCTGCTGGAATACATGGTACATGTGAACTCTGAAAAACCAATTATCCCTATAATTTATTAAACAGCAGCACCGAGCTATTGTAAACAGAGAGATAAGGTTGTTAAAACATCTCTTACACATCCTAGGGAACACAACACAAGAGGCAGTCATGCAAGAGCCTGGTACTAAGGCACTATAAATGTGCTTAGGTGAGAGAAAAGTAACAGGCACAAAAGAAGAAGAGACAGTGGAAAAAAGGATTACTGGATGGGAGGCAATGAAAGACAAAGATCTTTTCATGACAGTCATCAGGAAAAATGAGAAAAAGCATTTGTAAGTGTATTAAGACTCACATTTCCCTAGCAGGGAATCAGCTGCTGACAGATATGGAAGAGGAAGAGGACGAGAAGGTGAAACAAAGGAGATGTGGCTGGAGAGCTAACATACTCAGTATATGTCCACACCCTATTCCCTCTCCGGAAGTTTTAATGAGTTGCACAAAGCAACTGAGAAATCACTTTTTGCTGCTTTCCCTCCCAAAAGCCCTTTCCTGGTGTATAGGAAAAGGGTTTCCAACTGTGGTCTATAAAGTGTTATGAAGCGGTATCCAAATGAAACTTGGGTCTGAGGAGAGCCTAGATCAATCATTCTCAAGTCACAAAAGACTTGATCCAAACTGTCACCTCGACACAAAACTCTTTCATAACCTAAACCAGCATTTCTGCAAGGCACCAGGCTCTTATAGCCCATGCGGTGCACAACCAAGGACCCCAGGTCATGGAGACAATGCTGGATTCATTCACCCGAATAAATGAGTGACTTAAGCCAACACTTCATGCACCCCAACAGACCTGGACAGATGATGTAAAATGGAAAAAGTGTTCCTTCCAGGTACAGAGCACTGCTCTCCCAGCTTCCCTATGAAATAACTGCACAGGCAAGCTAGCTAAAGAGGGTTTGGCAATATACCTAATATCAAAAGAACAAATTCCATGGGCATTTTAATACATACTTATCAACATTTTATATTGCTTTTCAGTGTGTTTGGAGAGACTCTGCCCTTATCACTTCTCCAGGAGCCATTAAGTTTAATGACAGCCTAGATCATTAGGTCAGTAAGTCTGACTCCTGTGACAGGCTGCAGAGTTTCAGCGTCTTATCTTCACCTGAACCCCAACAACACTTCGGCTGGACTAAAGCATCACTTCCAGAAAAGCACCAGCCTCCCCTCGAGGGTCTCCATACTGGAAGAATCTTGTCAGCAGGAGCACCTGTACCTCTACCTCATGAGCCTGTGCCTCATTTTATGCCTGGATGTCTCCGGATTTAAGTTACATTTATTTGTCCTTGTTCTGACTTTCACCACCAGGATGAAAAGACTGCATCTGGTTTTGTTTCCCTGCAAAAGCGCTGTAATCAAATCTTCTCTTGATCTTCTTTCTTATAAGCTAAGAAAGCTGCCTGATGGGTATTATTCAAGGATGGCTGACTTTTTATGTGTGCCTCCTATTGTGTTGGCTGCCCAGAAAGGACCCATTGAACTAAAGTGCCTGGTGAAAGAAAAAGATGAAATGAGGAAAATGAATAACTGACTGATTTGAGTCTGGTTTGAATGTAACACACATCGTAATTAACAGAATGAATGTCAAAGTGGGAATCAACATGATTGTAGCAATCAGTCTCAATAAACCAAGGTGTTAGTAGTGGCTGCAGTAGTATTTTTCACATGGTTTTGGCCCTGGCAGCACCTCTTTCAACAATAAACCAGGTTCTAGTAATATTTTCCATATTCCTCACATACTAAAGATTTTTAATACAAATACCACCAAATGTAATCTGAGCTGTTCTAGGACAGCCATGTGGCAAGAGCTCCTTTGGCTGTAATCAGAAAACCCTATTTCATTAGCATTGCTCAAAGAATTACCAATTACTGACACTCCTATTGATGTTTTCTATCTTCCCAACCACTTGTAAGCACTCACAGCATGGCAGCATAACATTTCCAGACTTCTTAGAAATCCCTGTTCTTTTAACAAAGATTTTCCAGCTGAAGCAGAAGAAATCTTTCTTTCCTCTCCCCCTTCCTTCCCCTCAGATACCCAAAACTGAAGAAACTCTTATGGCTGAAACTATTTCCATAAGAAACAGCCTCAGAATACTGCTGATCCGTAAGCAATAATATTAAGCTAGTAGTACTTCGCTGGCAATATCATTCTTCTGTTAAAGCTCCCTTTGGTGATAAAAGAGATTGTGAGAACAAGATGCCTTCTAGGAAGGCTCTATTTAGGGACTGTGTGATGACAGCACAAAATCTTGCGCTGAAGACACTTCAAACAGCAGGAACATTGAGACCACCCTCATTTTCAGAAGTCTCCTCACAAGAATACAGCCCACAGCTCTGACAATCTTTAAGACTAGCTTGAGCTCAGTAGCTAAAAAGCCTGAATTTCCTTTTGGGGAACCAAGAACTCCTATCTGTTCTTGTGCAAGAAATTTCCAGTTTGTCTTATTAGCCTGAAGTCTGCCAAACATGAGAAGTTATCTTCCTCCACATAATCCAGTGACGTTCTGTACTCTTGAATACAGGATTCAGAAAAAGACCTAGAATTGTTCTGGTTGTAAGGACAAGCCTCCTGCTGATTATGGAAAAAAAGTCATAATGACTTCTATCTCCAGTATTTGGCACAGAAGACCACCAGTTCACACTACTTCATCTTTGCAGTGACTCAAGAAGCCTGTGGCAGAGCTGATGTGGAAGAAAAAACAGATCAAAATGAGCTGTAGCTTTGTACTGACCTTTGAGGAGCACCATTTATAACTGGCTGCCACCTGGACTTCATATCATTTGGGTTCAGTTGTCCAGTCAAGTTTCCCATCACCACATGTTCAATCCACATCTCCACAGCTTGGTTATAAGGACTTACGGGAGACTGTGTCAAAAGCCTTGCCAAAGTCAACATAAATAACTTCCATGGCTTCTCCTTCAACCACCAAAGAAGTTATCATAGTTAACACCAGGCACAACTTGTCCTTCATAAATCCACATTGATTCTTGTCAGTCACATGTTGGTGCTGCATGTTCCTGGAAACGTGTTCCAGGAGGATTTGCCTAATAACCTTTCCAGGAATGTTAGGCTGACAGCTTGTAGTACCTTGGATTCTCCTTCTTGCCCTTCTTGAGATGGAGGTGTGATTTTTGCCTTTTTCCAGACATCAGGAAACTTCCCTGACTATCAACAACTTTCAAACATGACAGTGAGTGGCCTTGCAATGACACTGGGCAGTTCCCTCAAGCAGAGCTGGCTGCATCCCATCTGGTTCCACACTTGCACATATCCAGTTTGCTTATAGCATGTGTAGTTTCTTTTCCATTTACTGTGGGTAACGCTTCACTCCCTCAAACAGTAACAGGGACCTGGGATGCCTGAGAGCAACCACTGATAGCAAAGAACACTTTGAACACCTCAGCATCATCTATCATAAGTGAAAGGCTTCTAAAGCATCCACAGTGAACAGACTTTCTTTGATATGCAGCCTCATAAATAAGCAATAGTGTCTGCGATGAGGCGGTAAATAGCCCTAGAGTTCAGCTACTTGACTTAGGCAACTCTCAAGATTTCATTTAATAAAGGAGTGCAGGAATACTCATCTTTCTTAATTTGATCAAATGGGCTTTATACAAGACCCAGGAGGTAAGTCTCCGCATGCACCAGTCCTGTTCATGTCCAAAGTCCTGCAAAAATGGGTAAGTTCAAATAGCCCCACTTACAGCCCTTAGAAACTAAAATCCTTAATAAAGTCCCTCAGGCATTTTATGTAAAATTGGGAAGAAAAATCTAGATGTAGGCACTTAAAGCATCAAAACTATAATGGCTGAATGCCTACAGCTGCGGTTGGCCCACATGAGAATTCAGAGGATCGGGCCTGACATTTCTAACTCATCATCACCAATAAATCAGGTTTGACTATTTTCACAGAGCACCAGCAGCACTAATGGGAAGCGACTGCCATCACACACTGCAGACACATCTCTTTAGACAATCTAAATTGTTTATCTTCTTTGCAAGGCTAGCATAATTGATTCCACACTGGTCACTCCTGAGAGCAGAGTAAACTAAGTGCAGGTTGCCCTAGGATGGAGGTAATGCAGTCCTGGCACTGCATACTTTGGCGTTTGGGCTGAGGGGAAAACCAGCCTTCTCTTCACCATCCTTCTCCCTCCCCTTTTGCTCTACCCTCCTGCTGCCACCGCTGCAAACAAACAACAACATTGTCAAGATCCAAAGAGTTGTCAGTTTACATCAGAAGGAAGGCGGTGACACGACATGTCACATTACAGCACAGACGCTCCAGCTGGCTGTAGAGCTGTCATCATTAGCAGCAAGACACCACTGGGAAATGGTGTAGTTGCAAGTCTGTGTAGACAGGCGTTTGCTCATTACAGGTCTCTGTTTGAGAATCCAGAGCACAACTGACTGTCATACCTCATGTAACATGTCGGGTGTCATTTGTGTATCTCATTTCATGACCATGTTTTCTTTTCTGCTTCTGTGCAACCAAATGCAATTAAACTTCTCATATGCTTCTTGATGAAGCAACTCAAGCAAACTCAGGAAGCAAAATGGAACAAAGTCCGAGGGTAGTCACACAGTCTTAGAGTATGTCAACCCTCTGTCATCCGCTCTTTAAAGTACTCAAACTACCCATAGGCAAGCTGGTATGACCACCAAGCACTGCTCTGTGAACAGAGCTCCAGGCCCAGGAGCCAGAATCCTACAGTAACGAGGTGCTGTTCAGCCCTATGTCTCCCCAGGAGCCAGAGGATAATGCCACACTGAATGAGAATACACTGCTGTGCTCTGAAGTTACCCTAAAACTTGCTGCCCCAGCTCTGAGCCTATAATGATTCATTCCATGGCTTGATGAAGTTGAAAGATGCCGCCTGACTCACTGAAGAGCTGAGGTTGTTACCTCCTGGGGCAGCCATCATACAGGAACACCTACACAACCTGAGACAGAACAACATAAAACACAAAACCTCCTTGCTAGAAAGCAGTAGTACACTTTCACTTGGCAGGGTATGTAGATCTAAGTTATATCCCAGCAGGCTGGCTGCCCTGTTAAATAGATGGGAGGAGGAAACAGATACAAGAAGCATCCTGGAGGACAGTAACAGAGATGAAGGTGCTCATTAGTATGATTAGCACAGTAAGAAACAGTGAAGGAGAGCAAGAAAGGATGTGATACAGACGAGTGACAGTCTTTAGGAGTGCATGTGCTCATAACAAAGTTGGTCTTCCTTGCGTAAGCACACTCAGAGTCAACAGGCTGCCTGAGGTCGCAATAGATTGGGTTGTAGACATAGCAGACTGTGAAGAACAAGACATCCCTGCACTTGAAGGTCAGTCAAACATCTTCATTAGAAACAAGGACTAAAGGAGCCTTAAGAATTACAGACTGCTGCTTTTGCACAAGGCAGATCCCCACACTCAAATGAGAAATCCCAACAGTCCTATTTTGGATACTGCTAACAGAAAAACTGACCATAGGCTTATTTCTTTGCCAGATAGGCTATTAAGATGGGGCACTACAACTTGGTTTCACAGCTGTTAAGTACCTGTAGGAATGCATTATCTGGCGTTTGCTAGTACAAGGTGTATGAGCCTGGAATCAATGAAAACCAGGTCACAGACACATTAAAAATGAATGTTTCATCTTTAGAATGAAAATCTGCATGTGCAAGGATGACTTTTAGATTTCCATCCACACAATTTCAATTGACAAACACAAAACCAGGACTTTCACCATGGCTGAAAGCAGCAAATTAAACCCAGGATTTTCTAGCAGCTTTTCATTTCTATTTGCAATCCGTCTTTAGAAAAGCAGTTTCTGAGTACACAGAACAAAAGGTTCTCAATTCTCTCTCTCAACCACAGCACACATGAACTTTCTGCAATATCTGAATGGCCAAAGAGCACATACAATAGCAATCAATAGTGCCATATTTGACAGCAAATCATTTCAAATAACCAAGAGAAAATTGCTTTTCTTTGAAAAGGAGTAACAGAGTTCAGTACAAAGGGTGAGATTCACTGCATTTAACTACAGTACTCAGAAAGTCAATGTGACCAAGTTAGTCAAAGAAGAGAGCTGTCTTCAAAGAACTGTTCGTTGACATCCATCTCGGAAGTGGGAAGAATTGCCCTTTGGAGGGAATTTTGAGAGAGCTTAGGTGAGACTCCCCTCTTTCAGAGAGACAATGGCTCTTGAAATACATCCTAAGCGTAGTGCCCATTACATAAAGAAGACATAACGGGGGAGATTTTAAAGTTGGAGGGGAAATTGAGTATTTTATGGATACACAGGTTCTTAAGGTGTTGTTTAGATGAGAATCGAAGCATATATTCTAGAAAGGCCCCAAATCTTGACACGAATCTCAGATCTGTTGTTATTTTGTCCTAACACTCTCCTGCTCAAAAACGTGCCCTTGCTATTTTGTCTGCACTTATTTTTGTTCTCACCAGGTTTTTGTGCATTAGAATGACGGGCTCTTTATGAAAAGAAGCAGTACTCCTACATTTAGAAAGCCAGGAATTGAGTTAATTCAATAGTAGCCAAGCTTATAGGAACAGCTTATAAAATTCAGGACTTCACTGAAGGAACATGACATTTTTCATCAGAATCTGGATGGCTGCTTGGAGGAAGACAACAGAAATGAACCATTCAGGTGAGTATTTCATTGAAGTTGCTAGAGAATGAACCAAATAATTCAATGAAGCAAAATGATAATTAGAAAAGTAGAAATCTGACAATAAGAAAAAAATATCTCTTATTTTCTTCTCCCAAATGTAAGAGCACACACTGAAGACTTACTTTGCTTTAAGTGTTTCCTCTTGGAAGTTCCACTGAGGGTCTTCCACTAGCTGCAGTTCTCGTAAAACACTCCCTGGCTTGTAAGCTGCATTGATCACCATGCTGAGAACCTATTAAAGAGACAAACAGATAACACTGATGGATTTAGAAGTGGTCTCTGACCACAATGAATAGGAAACCAGGTGCTGCATAGGCAGGAGCAGCTTACAGGTGCCTATTTTAGTTCAAGGCTGCACAGGATAAGTTCTAGACGCAATGAGCGGAGGTCCCAGATTCAGTGAATGTGCCAAGCATATTGTAGATGACACATGAGCCTGACAAGGTGACTGCATTAAATGCTGATATCTAACTCCCAAAATCTCATGTTAATCAATTTTTGAGACAGACCCTCTCACTCAAAGCAGATTCCATTCACTGTGTCCATAGTTGCTCAATTTAATACAAATGAAAATACTTCTGATGGCTCAACCAGCAACAGTCATGTGTACCATTACACACGGAACACCGAAAGGGGAATTCACATACTTGAGGCCAGCAATATGCTTAAGTGTCTGAGTGCTGCGTGCCTTGACTGTATTAGCAGAATATTAATGAAGTCTGGACAAAAACAGTTTGCAGGAGGTGTGCCTGAAACCCAGTGTGTGTCCACTCTTTACAACAAAACACATGTGCCAATCCATTTAATCCAAAGACTCCGAGAATAAAACTGATTCCTGCTATTGGCTAAGGGAATCCAAGCTTTAACAGTCTACACTTGGCCTACAGAGATAAAGACAAGAAAAACAAATCTCTTAACAGCACCATACCGTGTGTTTGAGCACTCTGCATTGTACGCACATGAATGACCCCACAGTGAGTCTGAATTGATTTTGACATAATTTAGCTCTTTACCCTAACGCCTGTTCTTAATTCTTTGGGGGCCTGCAAATGATTTCAGCATGATGAGTGTTCAGTTTCCCTAGCACCCATGAACATGGTTCATCAGAGATTAAAAGCTGACTAGGTCACACTGCAAAAAGCAATATGCTTTATGTTCAGAGGGCTCTGTTTCTTGTTGGGGTTTTGGGGGAGTTTGGGGTTTGGGTTTTTTTCATCATTTTTCTTTCCTGGGTTGTTGGTTTGGGGGTTTTTCCTTTGATTTTGAATCCAGCAACCTGAAGATTCACTTGCGTTTTGAAAACCTTGCATAATTAATCATTTTCAGGCAAGGGCTTCACTTAATGCTGCACAGTACCATGGAAAATAGCAGTGGTTTGAGTTGTTTAGCTAGGTTATTTATTAGAAGTAAATTTTGACTTGAAAATATTACTCAAACCATGCTTCAAAAAAGTACAATTAGAGCCACATAAAGCAATAGCCAGTAACAGCACCATTGTCTTACGCAGCTCTGATCATCTGTACATCTCAGAGCACTGTAAGAGGAATGGCAGGAGCACACTCCCTATCTCACATATGGGGAACCTACCACACAGATTTACCCACAGCTTTCCAGCTGGTTCTCATCTCCTCACACAACTAGTTACTAAGCCATTCAGACTCCCAAGAGAACAAACAAAAGCTGAGTGAGCCCATCCAGTTGCTCATTCACGTTTTCTTGCCTGCCTCCCACCATACAAACTGATGGGCACTGGCTTCTGACACAGAGACACTGAGACTCAATATAAGGAAGCCAAAGGTGGGTTTTCAAAACACATCAAGTGCCTGGGTGGCTCCCACACTCATTCACAACTCATCAGATGTGTTCCCCTCTTGATCAGCAAATCCAGGGAGTTATTTAACGCCTATGTAGGAGCTTGTTGGGAAAGGTCTCCTTAAGCACGCTTCTAAAACCACCCTACTTGCTGGTGGGAAAGCTGTTTCCCACCAACAGTGCTGTCCTGCTCCATTATCAGGGTGATGGTGCTCGTAGTTGTCAGAACAGTTAGGAAATGAGCAAGAAAACAAAGCCCAGCCCTGCAAATAACTGTGTGACCATGTCTGGGCGCTATCCCAGACACCTAATCATCTCCAGGCCTGGACACTAACAATACCAGGACTTTTCTCCAAGCTGGCTTGCCATCAGCAGGACTCTGTAAACTTTGAATCCAAGTTTTAAAGTGTTTTGTAAGAATAAACATTTCCCTTTAAGGGAAAATAAATTTATGTTTTTTAAACCTCTGGTTTTTACTCTTCTTGTTTCTCAAACAAGCATCAGACTTGGCATTTTACCCAGCACGCAGAAGTCCATCACCACCTTAACACTGTTGCCTTTGAACATAATCACTTCATATTACACGCTATTACACACTAGGGAGAAACAAGAACACTGGTTCTTGTGGGAAAATTACCTTGATTAAAGCAAAACCAGTGAAGAAAACTAGACTAGTTTCCAACTTTCCAGTTTCCAGCTTTCTCTGGGGATGGAAAGTTACGTCACCAGATCAGGCTGGTCATATTTTGATCTGACTCACAGAGTTCCCTTCGTCTGGAGTGTGACCAGCCTGAGATTTTGGCAGTTTATTTTCATTCCTCTCAATCAAGAGTGGTTTGAGTGCATCCAGCAGTGCCCTGGAGCAGAGGGATGGATTAGGCAACACCAGTCTTTGCTGCAATGCATCTGTGAAGTTTTATTTTGATGCTGCTGGGTTCAGTAGGTTGGAGTCATAAGCATGATCACATAGCACCACTGCAAGCCTCCACCTAACCATACAGGCACCCTGACATCTTAACTATGAAGTTTTCCATATCACAGATTCACAAATGCCCTTTTCTGAGCATGTCTAAATGTGCCTGATCCACTGAGCAGTTCACCACCTTTCTTCTCATCATAGCTTCTTCGTATTCACACATTTCCCATCCCTCCACCCCTCTTCATTAATAGTCCCAACCCTGGATGAAGCTTTTTCAGGAAGCATAACTGAGAATATGCAGTTCAGAATACTATCATAGAATCACAGAATGGTTTGGGTTAGAAAAGACCTTAAGATCATCCAGTTCCAACCCCCTGCCATGGGGAGGGACACCTCACACTAAACCATGCCACCCAAGGCTCTGTCCAGCCTGGCCTTGAACACTGCCAGGGATGGAGCATTTAGCACTTCTTTGGGCACTCAGTGCCAGCGCCTCACCACCCTCACAGTAAAGAACTACTTCCTTGTATCTCCTCCTGTTCAGGAGCCCAGTGATCAGCATCTTCATGAGGAGAAACTCATTTTTCCTCCTATATCTGAGATATGAGCCCACATTTGCTACCTAACAGGAGAAACCCTAAGTAGCCTCAGGCAGGAGAGTAAACAAATCATTTTACTTGGAGTAATGACATGTCTGTGGGACAGAAAGAGAAGGGAAGAGAGTTCTTTGGGATTCTTTCATTAAATGATCCATGATCTAAAAGTGAGCTTTTATCACAGTCAAGGTTGTAGCACTTAACTCTTGACATGCTTATAACAGTTCACGGCACTTCAAAAACACGTATGTCCAGATGTAAGTTGGAGGAACTACTACAGATGAGCTGAAGTCCACAGAGCAGTCTAGGGGAGGATGTTAGTGAGCCCTCTTGCTGAAATGCAGTTTATCTCTCCAGACAATAGAGGTTTCTGCCATTCCAACACCATATCTGATCGCTAATGATCAGCCTGGCTCAGACAGCTAAAGCTTCACACAAGCTACCTAATTTTCTGAGCACCATGATTTAATTATGCCAATTTCTCCTAAGAAGTCCTGCTGTGCTCCAAAAAATTCCAGCTGCCGATTGCAATAGCTTTCCTTGACAAATGCAGGCTGATTTCTCCTCTTGGCATCAGCTGGACAGTCACATTACCTCCAAGTCCACTCTCTCTTTAAAAAGAGAAAGAGAAAAGTGCCTTAAAAATAGTAAGAGCAATAAGCAATGAGGCTAATTAACCTTGACAGCATATTTCCCCAAGATATAGTGGGCTATAGATCATCTGAAGTCTCAAAAAGACACCTCATTTTGTTTTACAATGTTGCCGTGGTAAGTTGTTGGCACAGATGGAAGAACTGCTCACAAGTACTTTGCAGATATTCAGACCAAAGAACTAAATCCAAAGCTGACAATCTGTTTATTTTAATTCAACTTAAAGTTAGCATTACTTACATAGCTACTACAGGGTCACTGTTTTTCAGCCTAGATGCAGCTGTTGGATGGCAATAGTTGATGTCTTCACTCTATCTGGCTGCAAGTTTCAGCTTTTTTTCCAAACAAGTACCTCAGGAATGAGATAAGCTTTGCAGCTGACGTTAAACAAGAGGCATTACCACCTCACTTGCCTCTTGGGGTGAAAGAAACCACAATAAGCCACTGGTCCCAGCAGAAACTTGGGTTGGCACCAGAAATGATGAACAGCTAGGCTTTAAAAAGAAGTTTGGCGCTAGATAGCGCAAGAGTTACTCGTCACTCGCCTAAAGCTTGGCATGGATGCAAGGATGCAAACACACAGAACTAAAATCAGTATTTTTGATCATACTTCTAAATAAGCTGCAGTTGCTCTCAAGATTTTGCTTGGAATCTCGCTCAAGGGCTGCATTCCTGAAGGTACCCTAGCAGCTTCCTCCTGCAGAGCTCACAGCCTCTGAATCCAACACTAGGACAAAGCAATGGGGCAGAAATCAGGGGGTGCAGTAACAACGCAGAACTCAAGTGCCTGTTCTGTTGGAAAGGAGGCACTGCACAAAAGCAAACCTATCTGTGCAGTTTCCCTCCCAATACTCCAAGTGAAAACAGCCCACACTACTCAAATGGAAGGGGGTGCTCCTACTTCACACTACAAGGGTAACTCCAGAAGGAAGCAGTACTGATCCATAGCTATCTCACTATTAGCATGCAGGTGAGTAGCACCAGTTTATTAGGAGCTGGTTTCAGAATGATGCTTCACTGCATGATGGAGGTAGGGAAGGACAAGACCCTGGGGGAAAGAGGGCTGAGAAGCATCATGAATCACAGTTGCGCTGCACTTTTTGATACAACCCTCATGGTCAAGTGTGGAGGAAGGCAGATGATGGGGAGCTTCTCCCCCTGCACCCAGACAGGAGCAAGGTCTCCCATCACCTGGTGCTAGTGGGTAGAGGATATCTCTTCTTGCTTTAGCTAATCCAGGCTGGGGAATAGGGCAGGAGTTGGTTGTTCCAGCTGGTTTTAGTCTGGGGTTTCCATAAGAGCCAAACACAGCAGCATCTCCATCACAGAGATTGCTGCTCACTGCGAACTGGCCAGTGACTGCCACAGATTTTTAACTAGAGCATCTCTAAAGGCAGTGAGTTATGGCTGGAGACTGTAATTTGAAAGGGTGATTTAAAAAGCTCTCACCGACTGCTACTGACTCCACTCTTCCTTCATAGTAGTTGTTTTGTCTTTCTCACCCTCCCCTGTCCATTGCCAAAAGAAAGCCCATGTATAATTTATCTATCCCATAAAAGTTATGCTGATGTATGATTTACAATGACCTGCAATTTTTCCTATATAGTGAGAGAGCGATCATTATAATGCATTTGCATTCCAGGGGCCACATCAACAGCGGGTGTAAAGCAAGAAAGAGGCATCAAGCTCAGCACCAAGACTTGTTTGGAGGGATTATGACCCTTGTGAACTCTTCAGCTGCGCAAAGCCTTGTGGCTGCGGTCTTGGGCTGGAGGAGGTATCTCCTGTACTATTCTCACCACACACCTTTGCTGTACTTTTGGGTGCTCTGGCAGCTGCTAAAGATCATCATCTCAATGTAGGGATGTCTCCTCTGCCTCTTTTTGCCTCTTCCATATGCTAGGTACCCTTATCCTATCTGAGCTGCTAACACCTCTCATCTTGGCAGTAGCAGATAGGAACCACATGTATCTTCCCCACAGCAACATCCTGGATGTCTTCTCTTCACCCTTTTCAGAATTTGGACCTGGTCCCCATGGCCAGGATGAGCTTGAATTCATCTGTAAAATAACACTGACCAATGCGGGGCCGCTGCCATTGTCCTGCTCCTTGGGAAGTCATTCATGTCTCCAAAAGCAAGATGCCCACGTCTCGTTGACACTACTGCTCCTTTAGCAAGTAATTCTGTAAGGAGGCACAGCAAGAGAAAATAGGATTTCTGTAGGGAACTCAGATTGGTTTCCTCAGTTGGTCCCATTCTTAAGGAATTCAGAGAAGTTGGTGTTATCCTATGAAGCACAGCACGAAGATTCTAGGGGAGAACCTGGCACTGCTTATGTTTTCACAACCCAAATTCCAGGAAGAAAGGAGGAAGAAACATTAAGCATAAGTATTGACTGTGCATGCCTCCTGTTTCCCCCATGTTGCTTCTTCATTGCCTGTTTTTCAAGGAGCAGCAGATTGCTAATGCTCCCCATCAGCAAGCTGCTACGGACTTGCTTTCAAATTTGGCAGCTATCAACTTCTGTTCTGCACTCATTTTATCCTGCTTTCTGCTGAGGGCTATTTTTGACTTGTTTCTTTGAGACACAAGTGTCCCACCTGCACAAGCAGCTGGATTAGGCTATCTTCATGGTCCAGCTTTCAACTATGTGAGACAACCAGCAGTGCTGTCGTAAAAAGCAGTGCACGCAGGTGATGAGAATGAAATGGGGAGGCAGGCACCACTACAGTACAGAGGTGTTTTCCAAAGTGGCGAGTGATTTGGGAGAAATCTCACCTTTCAGGTGTTTCTGTTAAGGGCTGGGATTTGTCTCTTTTCAGACAACTGAAGACATCCTGAGCTGGGCACTGAGGGTCTTGCAAATACATCAGATTCATAGAATCATAGAATGTTTTGGGTTGGAAGGACCTTAAAGCTCATCCTGTTCCAAACCCCTGCCACAGGCAGTGACACCTTCCACTAGAGTAGGTCACTCCAAGCCCTGTTCGGCCTGGCCTTGAACACTGCCAGGGATGGGGCAGCCACAGCTTCTCTGTGCAACTTCTTCCAGGCCCTCACCACCCTTGAATGGACACTCAGAAATTCCTGTGCTTTTCCACAAAGGGTAGATGGAGCTCAACTATGCCCCTGAATGCACATCAAGTGGGGTTCATATAGGTCTGGACCTGAAAGTTGAAAGTTATACATTTCTAGGAGACCCAAGTCAAACAGCAATAGTGTCCAAGGCACCAACAGCACCCTGCTTATCCAACAGTACCATATTGCTGCCCTCTGCCACCTGCAGTCACCTTGGCTTTCATCTGTACATGAACTACAAACTTTGTGGAAAACATTTATGCATTTTTTCAAACAAGTTAGCTTTATTCTGAGGCCACAGCAAGTGCTCCACACTCTGGATTCATCTCAAAGCAAGCACTGACTGGGTCAGGACGAAGTGAACAGATGGTGGTGCTCTGCCATCCCTGCTACATGGAACGAACCTATCCATATCAAGCAAGAGTTGAGCGCACCACAGCTTCCACTCATCACACCACACACATCCCTGCTTGGCTTTCTGTCCTGATCTCAATGGTTTAGGCCACATCAGACCACTCTCATATATATAAAGGCGTTATCCATGCTGGATCTGCTGGTCCAACAGCATCATGGATGGCAACAACCACACAAGTCCGCTTTAGGGACAGCTCCAACAGAACATGAATTCTCTGGCACACAGTTAGACAAAACTTGTTGCCGACCAACAGAACTCCCCACGTCTCAAAAATGTCACCTCTCCCATTAAAACTCACAATGCACAATGCAAACTGCTCTTGCAGTTTTGACTTATGGAAACCACTATAGAGCTCTGGGACAATTTTAGGTGCATTGCTTTCAAATTCTGGGTGTGGCAACCCATGACCCATGCTTTCCCCCTGAAATCCCCCCAAAAGAGAGCTGAGCCATACCTCTTTGAGGACCAGCACGCACTTGCCAGGCCCGACAGACTGAGGTAGCTCTGCTATTCTGCCTTTGTTTAAATAGGGACCTGAGAAGCAGCGGTGGTTGATGTAGAGCTGGGGGCAGCAGTATCTCCCATTGATGGTGCCTGCAAGGAGAAAGTAGCATTGATGTGCATGTAGCACTTCTGTACAATAAATCAAGGGCCCTTCTTCTTCCTCCTAGATGTGGCAAGGAGGAAAGAAGAGTAAATGAGGCACAAAATGTCTTCTTTGAGACAGAAGGTAGAAAAGCCTCTGCTACTTGAATCCATCCAACAGAGCAAAGTCAAGTGCTTTTAATAGCAACTGATTTGGCTGCACACCCTACTGAAAGGAGACTTGGGAAAGGATTTAATTCATAACATGACCCGAGGCTCTTTCATAACTCACATTGCAGATGGGTGTGAGCGACTCAGCTGCAACCTGCCAGAAAGGGAATGTATTAACTTCTTACAGATACAGAATCAGCCCAGGGAGAAAATTCAAGTGAAGAGTTCGACAAACCCCTCTTCAGCTACTGTCCAACATAGTGAGCACTGCAGTGCCATTCTCCTGGCCCTACATGAGTCTACAGAGCAGTTTTCTTTGTCTGGGCTAATTACTATGGGCTCCTTTATAGCTCATGGAGGGAAGTGGGTACATCTCAATGCAGTGCATCTACCATCCAAGTGGTTATCCACTTTTTGGTTATCATACCCAAAAAGAGCCCATTTATCCCCATTTGATTGTAATGGGGCCCTGGGATGTTGGCTGAGATGTCAATGTGTGTCCTGCAGTCTGCTGGAATACAGTGAGTTAAATCCTGATGAGTCCAGGCAATTAAATAGATGAATACTAGACTCTCAGAGCCCCCTGCTATTGCTAAAAGGGAGAAAAATCTGCCTTTAGCAAAAGGAGCAGCCATGCCACAGCGTCTTGATGCTAACACAGGGACCCATTAAGTCCTGGTGTAAGCATTTTCATTGATGCCAATTAAAAAACCACATCCATCTCCACCAGGACTTCATTAGCCTGGCCTTAACATCATTAGCTGAAATGTGTAAGCTGCAGGGGTACTCAGATAGCCCCAGCAAGCCACAGCGTTCACACATGGAGGACCAAACCCTCACATGCTGTACTCTTTGCAGTGTTGGTGGGTCCGCACCACTCCTACACCCCTGAGGATATGGTTCTATCTCTCCACACATATGACACAGTCATTCCCTTTCTGGGGTCATCCACCTCCATAGAAGCAAAAAGTCCTTGAAATAAAGATCCTGCCAGTGCTGAGCAGCCTTACCTGTGGTGTCTGGCTGAGGAACCGGGCAGAGGTCATGAGGTATTTTCTCAACAGGCACTGTGGATGGTAATCTGTCAAACAGCAGTTTGATGTATTTAATAGTAGCAGACAGGAAAAAGGGGCAGAACGAGTATTCAGGCTGGACAGAGACGCACCAGCACCTGCCTGGGCTGAGGAATGGAGATACCTCAAATACAACCCCATTTCCACATGTTTTATCATAGCCCAGGGCCTGCATATTGCAAAAGAAAGAGCCAGATCCACGTCTCCTCCAAAGATATACTCTGGCCTTTAAGCTTTAGCCCAAATATTCACACTCAGTTCCTTTAAATTCTTGTTTCTAGCAAGTGCAGGGGCTAGATAGGGAAATGTCCTCCTGGTATGTGTCCATCTTCCATAAGCATCCCCTACTGGCCATCAGGCACTGGCTATGCAGTTCCAACCGGTAACAAATCTCTATTAAAAAGACTTTCTAATATGCTCACAAATATTTCAAAGTATCCCCTTGTTGATTCTCCTGCAGTATCAGGGCAGTAGTTACCAAAGTCACTCTGTGTATTATCTCCCCTGGAAGACCCAATGCATCCCTGTAGAAATATCACCTTAAATAACAAAAACTTACTGCTTTTCCGGCTGCACAACTGCAATTCTTCTCTTCCTTCTCACTGCAAAAATGAAGCAAGGAAGAAAAAAAGCACACGTTTTTACCCTTCTGTCCTATAAAGTACACCCATAACACATAAAAAGCTGTATTAATGCACTGACTATAAAATGACTTGTAACACAATTAAATGGTACTTAATTACTATCACCATCTTTCCTTGGTATTTTTTTAAGTCACTACATCATTAAAACCTACTTTAAAGATCTAACAATACATTTAATCCTTCCTCTGGAATGCTAATACTGTGTTTAATGGGATCGGTGTAGAAAAAAGATTAAGATAAACACACAAATATCTTTCCATACAGAAACACATATGGGTAAGATTACATTTTACAAGCATGATTACCTCCAGCATCATTTATCCCTAGCTATAAATTGCGATAAGGCTGCATAACGTTGCCATAGCAGTATTCTCCCAAAGTAGGCCCCAGCTGCCTGATTTTTAACTTAACCATATTTAACTCTTCAAAAGGGTTGACACATTTTAAAATTTGCCTTTCAGATGTTAATTAATATAAACAGTGAGGGTAATTTTTCATCTGGTGGCTTGAGATTGGAGTTGGATAACTTCTGCGAGGAACAGAACAGCACCAAGCCACTAAGCGTACATGAACAGCCTTCAAATGCAAATAGAAAGGGAAGAAATTCATCTTAATACGCACTGAAGGCAGGACAAAACACTATAATGCTTTATTATGCTGGGAGAGATGCAAATTGAATACTAAGGAAATCTGTGAGTTGATAAGGGCACTGAAATAATTGGGTAGATACCCTGGGCAGGAGCAGAAACTTTCTTGCAGGAGGTCAGCAAACATCTCTCAGTTTAGATGGAGCAGATCCTGTTTTGGACAGGAAGCAACTGGATGGTCTCTTTCTGTCCATTCCACCCTATAGTTCATGGAGTTTTTCCCAATTTGAGGTCCTATATCCCTAATTCACTCAGTTACACGAGTGAACTTGGGTCAGCGCAACAAAACCTGGTTTCACTCTGACAAATCCATCACGAACCCACAACCCGCAATCTCAATCCACATAACAGTACAATCTCAAACCACATAACAGCCTTTCCTGGTGCAAACAATCCCATTTTATAGAGGGACTGATCACACAGAGAAGTACAAATCGCGTAATACCAGTGCCACAGAGTCTGGCCACTAATTAGATTTATTGCTATTCACTACAATACACTTACAGCCTGGTTACTAGCATGCTTGTTAGGTGGTAGTTCTGAGAATGGGATTACTGACATAAGACAAACACCCTGATATGTATGTTGATGTAATACCTATGCTGCTTGAGGTTTCCATGTACTTACACACAGCTTTGTGTGGTGGAGTTAGATTATAAGCATTCGCTTCACACCAGCCAACAGGGAAAATATCCATAGACTCTACATCAACTATGTACTCTGGAGAGGGCATCTGTAAACCTATAAACACAAATTTATAATGTAACTTAGACATGGGAATACCAAGCTCAGAGCCATCGGAGCATTCATCATGAACCAAGCGAAGCAAATGATGGAACATGTGAAAATAAATCTGCTTCCCTGCATCAAAATCAGGCCCCATTTCATCTTCAATTCTGCACAGACAGCAATGACAAGGCTGCTGCATCTACAGCGCAATGTGATTCCAGAGAAAAGCCCCATGAAGAGCACTCTAAGGGTATGCAGCAAAGCAGCCAAAAGCCAATAAGGTAAAACGTGTGACCTTCCCCAGCAAGATGGGCTGATTGACCCTTGGCGTTTTTGTAGAGTTCACAAGCGAGTTAGCCGAAGTTGTTGAGTGCTTGCTCTTAAGATACATATAAGCTAATGTGATGATAGGCCTTTATGCCCCAATGCCCCTCCCCTGAAGCATTTTTGTGTGGTTCTGCCCTTAAGTCACTGTTTTTAAGGGTGGGAAATGGCCATTCTTCTGCCTAGAAGTGCCATGAATTCTCCTAGGGCTACTCACTGCGCATGAAACATAAACTGATCACCCAACAGAGGAGAGGCAATATAAAAGCCCTAAGTGGGACACATGCACTATCTTTGACATAATACTAAATCCGAAATCCCACTGAAAATCTCTGCTTAAAGCAAATACAGTTTGGTCATTATGTCTCCTTTAGAAGACATTCTCCTGTCTTGGTTTATGTGGGCCATACTCAAAGCCCATTGCAGCAAATGGAAATATTCCTGCCGGCTTTGAGTTCTTCTGAAAACAACTCTGGCTCCTGAGCCAAGACACCGTTTAATTACTCCAATTCAAGTCCTTCTGCACTGGCACAGCCTGGCCAGCAACTTCACCCCCCTCTGCCATTCCCACCCTACGACCTACAGCTCCAGCATCAGCATGAGATGATCTTCTAATAAAAGAGACCAAAGGATCAGCAGCTTTCCCTACAGCATCCTTGCCTTCGCATCTGTTACAGCATCTTTGCCTCCTGCTTCAGGCAGCAGTGTTTGACTGTGCACAGCTAGATGACTACTGGGAGCTTCCCACTAATGAATGTTCATCAAGGGCTTGCAGCGTAATTGAAACAGTAATTGAACTTTGTGATGGGAATGGCATCGAGATGGAAATGCAGCATTTGGATCAATCTTTTTTCTAGTAATAAACTTAGTGCACTTTGAAAGTGACTGCATGAAAACCCAACAGAAGGAGGAAAATAGGTGCTGTGCTCACAGTACTGGAAGAAGTAATTAAACAATGAAATCATGATGTCTGCATAGATTCATGGGTGTCTTCCTGGTATGTCTCTGAGCCCTCCACCATGTTATACACTGAAGATACAGTCTATTCCACTAGGATATGGGGAAGGGAAAAGGATGGGATGAAGGCACATGATACAGAACACAACCAATGCAAGGTCTCAGCAGCTGGCATGCTCTGCAAAACCATTTCCCTCTAAGAGATCTCTACTCAGTTTGAAGCTGATGAAAGCTGCACCCTCCAATGGGCAAAACATTTTCGCCTAACAGCACAAATCCAGTCAAGGAACTGATGTGAGAACTGCTGAAGTCAGTAGCAAGACACGCACCAAGTGTGCAAGGCATGGATCAAGCTCTAAACAGAAAGAGATCAACACATTCCCCACTGAGATTTCACCAGATCTGGGAAAATCCAACTCTTTTCATTACTGTAACTGTTATGTGGTGTTATTCTGATCAAACAAACAGACTGAACGTACTTTCCTGCTTGCAAGCAATTATGGATGTGACATGAACATTCTGGTTTTGGAGTTTACAGCTGCAGCCACCCTGATGAGCAAGGAAGCATCATAATGTCTGTTCAGCTGCAACACCACTATTTCTCTTGTACGATATACTCAAAGCTTCTCTGTCCTCCTTGGCACTGCTTCTTCCCTCTGGCAAGTGATAACCCTTCCTTCCACTCCCAACATCTTACTGCTTTGTTTGGCCTCACTCATATAAGTGGAAAACAGCTTGTTTGAGACTCATTAGTTTCAACTTTATGCTGCCATCTTCTCAGACTAAGAAATATCCATAAGGCTTGAGAGGTTAAATAGAAGAGAACAGGGAGACTGAAAACAGAGCGAAGAAAACTTCCATGCTGCTATGAATCTTATAGGATGGGTAGAATAGAGCAGCAACTCTCAAAAGGAAAATTATGGAAAACCTCCCTGGAGAAGTGATTAACAAAAGGGTTTTCCTCCAATTCCTCGGCTGTGCAGAGAGTGAACATTATTACTTGTATAAATTCACACCAGAAAGCTTCAGCTTTAAACTCTAAAATGAACCAGTAAAAATTAACAATGCAGATGGTGAGTAATAAAGTAGCAGAAAGTGACGGGATGCACACAGCACTGGATCAGCCCTATGCTTCTTCTCCAACACGGGGTAACTCAACTGCTCATTAAATGCTCACCTGAAGTTTACAGAGTTTTGTTACTGTACAAAGCATGATTTATTAAGCAATGTTCCCTCGTGTCTAACTCGATGCTGCTTAACTACTGTGTCCTGGTTTATGGCTGCAGTTTGGGCTGTCAAACAGGGCAACAATGAAAGCTTCAGATGCACCCACGATAAATGGTGGGACCCGAGGTCTTCAGTGATGGGTTCCCATGGTAGCTGGGGAGTCTTGCTGCTATCAGAGTATAAATAATCAGTTAGAAACAACAGTGTATTAACGGAGTAAAAAAAACCCCATGCCACAGTTCAAGCCACATTTATTTTACAACTCTGCAAGAAGGGTTTGGGGTTTTTTAATGCCTGGTTTTAGCATAACACTGTGCATACTGAAGTCATATATTTCACCAGCAGCAACAGTTTCTCTTTAGTTTTTACAGTCTTCTGCATCTTTCCCTTTCACTGCAGTTCTATTCCTGGTATCGAGATACTAAACAAGAGCATAAAGCATCTATATATCAGGACTCAAAAGACAAGGAGACGCCCACAGGTATTTTTATGACAAGTTGTAAATAATTAAAATTAAAGTATAAAAGACAGGGAGAAAAAGATGAGGGAGGGGAGCAAGGTGGGAGTGTGGGGCCCTCTCCCTGCTTCTATGCAGGGTCTTGGAGGACTAGTTGATTTAAAGATCTAAGAAAGAGCACTTCCAATTCACTATAATAGGCAAAAGTTTAATGAACACCAATTACCTTTGAAAGTATTACAGCTTGGGGGCCAGAAGGAAGAAGGATTAAAAACCCCATAAAATCTGTATATAAAAGTGAAGGCACCTGACCATTTAAGAAGGGAAGTTGCCAAAATGGGTCTGATTCCTTGATCAGATATTCAACATCCTTACTAGGAACTGAATTTCCATAAGTGTTGATTCCAGTTCTTTACCAAACACAACTGCTCTGTGTCCAGACCAGGCAGCAGATAAGTTTTTGCTACCTTGAGTCAGAAGGCAACCAGCTATCTCTGATGAAAACGACAAAACCTGCTATAGCACACAGCTCTGCTGGAAGGAAAGATGCAAAGTTGTAGCTGCTCTTCACACTGGAGATAACTACAGAGGAGAAAAATTGCCTGGGGTGACAGCTCTATGTCAGGGACGTCACGTGTCAGGAAAGCCTTGTCTACCACATAAAGCTACTTCATAGAGCTAACCACCACTGAACATCTGCCTTTTTTACGTACAGAACAAGCTCCTGGCAAAATGAGACACTTTGGGTAACGTGACAATATTTTTACTAACTTTAAGGGCTTTTGACTAGAGACCTTTGCTCCAGGGAAGGAAGGAGAGAGAAAAGGAAGGAATTACAGGGGTCAGAAGATCCCATGAGAGCCCATTGGGAATCACAGTGGAAATCTCAGCCACACAAGTGAGGCAAACATCCATTCCCAGGATGGAGGTCTATCATATTGGCAGAGAGGAGGTCATCAACGAGGTCATGGAAAGATCATCAACAGAGATCGCACTGATAGAGTCCACATTGATGGGAGGGTGGAAGGTCTTTGTGTCTCCCTTAGGGAAAGAGAATTCTTTATAACATATTATTGGTCAACGTGTATATAATGGAAAGGATGGAGAAAGCAGTTATGTGCAGAGGATGAAGGACAAAATTAAGAGAGTGCTGGAGTGAACCACACAACACAAGAAGCCTTTACAGCACATACCTTCAAGGTGAAGCCACATTAACCGTCCTTTAACTGAGGTGACAGAAGCAACGCATATCTCTGCAGGGTTCCTGGGGTTCACTGCCTCCAGCTTCATGTTCTTAGTAAAGCCACGGCTGAAGGATGTCTGAAAGAGTCAAGAGCCAACACTGAAACATGGAAGTGCAGCACTGTGTGACTGGGAAGCATAAGTTTAGCACGGCTTGATTTACACTGGAAGTGCAGGATACACTGATGAACACAAAGATATTCAGATTCAAAATGGAGCTGTCCTGAACATCTGTATTGGGTTTTGGGAGTGGGGAATGATACAGGGGTGGTTTCTGTGAGAAGCTGCTGGAAGCTTCCCACATGTTTGATAGAGCAAACACCAGCAGCTCCAAGACAAACCCGCCACTGGCCAAAGCTGAGCCCAGCAGTAATGGTGGCAGAGCCTCTGGGATAACATAGTTAAGTAGGGGAACAGTTGATGCACAAAAGCAACTGCAGCTGGAGAGAGGAGTGAGAATATTTGTTGGACAGAGCCTTGGGTGCCATGGTTTAGTGTGAGGTGTCCCTGCCCATGGCAAGGGGGTTGGAACTGGATGATCTTAAGGTCCTTTCCAACCCAAACCATTCTATGATTCTATGACTTTATAATATGTGAGAGCAACAGCCCTGAAGACACTAAGGTCAGTGAGGAAGGAAGGAGGAGGTGTTCCAGGCACCAAAGCAGAGATTCCCCTGCAGACCCCAAGGTCAGCAAGGAAGGAAGGAGGAGGTGCTCCAGGCACCAGAGCAGACTCCCCTGCAGCCCCTGGTGCAAACCATAGTGGAGCAGACACCCACCTGCAGCCCATGGAGGTCCATGTGGAGCAGACAACCACCTGCAGCCCATGGAAGATGACGTGCTGGAGCAGAGGGATGCCTGAAGGAGGCTGTGACCTCCATCCTTACCCTCTGTCCCTTCCAGCATCCCCTCTCCCTTCACTTAGTCTCAGTCCCTTTCCCATATCACCACCACGACTATCCCATAAAACACACTAACACACTGTGGCCACGCCATGGCTTCCTTTCCTTCTGTTTTCCTCCTCTTTGTCCCACCTATTTTGCAACACATCAGCTCCAAGTGCTTGCATCACTCTATTTGCACACAGTAGCATGACAAAACTCCCCCTCTTGGCTGAGATTTTGGCTAATAATAATGAGGATGGGTAGTAACTGTCACTGTCTCAAAATGACACCAATCTCTCATCCAGCAACACCATGTGAACAACTGGAAGCCAGACTCGAATTTAAGCCTTCTGCTATGCATACAGCACCTCAGACCATGGGTACTTCACTGGGAGCTCTTTATGTGATGGAAAACTTCTGGATTTGGTCTTCTGTTCATAACAAGGCCTTCCAAGAACTCTCTGCTTGCCTCAAACATTGCTCAGACTGTTGCAAGCCTTGCTCAGACTGTTGCAAGCCTTGCTCAGCACACAGATCAGCTTCATCCTATAAAAGCTGCCAGTGGCTAGGACTGCATAAAAGCAGGCCAAGTTCGTTTAAATGCCTTTTATGTTGCCTAACAAGGAAACGTCATTTATCATCACACGGGCTCCTTTCATTGCAATTCAGTGCTGGAAGCTATTTATACCGAATCAATGGCAAAACAGTTAGCTGGGAGTTTATTTTACTAAGCATTTGGTCATGTCAATCCATTTCATAACTGCCTCTGCTTGTTAAATATCCACCCCCCTGGGGGAAACAGCTACAGCACATCCACTTCTAGCACCACATCTAGGTGGAAGATGCGTCTGCAATACAGCTTCTGTCGAAGAGCCTCTCACGGCCATGCAACAAATGAACCGACCTGTCAGGGAGGTTGGAAAAGCAACAAGAGAGAGATTACATCTCTCTGCAGAGAACTGTGTTATTGAGAGTGAAAGAATAACAGACACACGTTCATCTGATGAATGCTTCCTTACAAAAAAGGAAGTAAAAGCGCTTAGATCTGATTTAATCTTTGGATGATATTACACAGAGACTACTCTCAAGGCTGCCGGTGCTGAGAGCATATACCCATTACTTGACAAAATGAAAAGAGATAAAAAGAAAAGGGAGGGGAACCTTCAGAAGAGATGAGATAATTGTCCCACTCCATTAGTGTGATGCAGCATTGTTCAGCTTCCCAAAGTGCTTTCAGGAACCTTTGCTGAAAGTGCCTTGAGGCCTAAGATAGCACAATAAATGGGGCAAAGAAATCACAACTCTGATTCGATTCCCAGGCCAAGCTCTGTTGATGATACAGGTCTTCTGAATTCATCAACAGAAAGTGTTCAAATTCATCCATTCACCATCAAAGGTCTGTTCAAGACTGCTTGTGAGCCACCACAGATGAGGAGGCCATACAAAAACACGTCTGGTGTCTTGTGAGATTGTCTCCATCCCGATTTTCAAAAGCACCCTGTCACCCAGTCTTCTGAGTAAAGTGAAAGGCTATGTAACACCTGAAGAACCTGCCTGCTCCCCATTCATACACCAATAGATTTTGCCCATTTTAGGTACCACCACAGTGTCAGCTCCTGATGGAATCTCAACTTTCATCAGTTGATGGGAGCATGAAGAGCAGCACTAGGTTACTGGAAAAGGCAGATTACATCTCTTTTCCACCGAGTGATGAATACATGTCAGATCAAACCATACTGGACTGCCACTCCCAGAAAACAGACTGAAAAAGACTGAAAAAGAGCCAGAGCTCTGAATCTTAGTGGCCTCCAGCGTAAAGGTGTTGCTCATGCTCACATCCCTGTTGCTGTATCAAGGAAGCACATGAACTGCTGCAAAGATGAGAGCACCCATTCAAGTTAATCACTCCTCTCTTATTCTGAATCAACAGTTTCAACCTTAGCTTTTAAATGCACTTGGTTTGGTTAAATGTATCCCTCTGGGAAGAAGAGAGAAATGGGAAAAGGGCCAGATGATATCATGCAATTTTTTACTTAGTTTATTGGGTTTTAATAGCATTTGAATTACTTGTAATGGTCAGTTGAGATCCTTCTTGTGCTAAGTGATCAGAGATGAGGACCAGGAAATCTAAATGAATTACAAAAAGACAAGAGTAAGGTACTTTCTCTTCTCTTTTAGGGATGGAGACCTGAAACACTTCTCCAGCTTGCTTTCTGTCAGACTCATGGTGGTCTGGGAGACCCTCCCAAAGTTTTGCTGCAGCTTTCCTGTAGCTTTCCTGTGCAAGCTGTTTTGTTTCACATGGATCAACAGGAGTGACACAAAGGCAAAAAGAGAACTTACATTTCTAAAGCACAGGTGAGGCGCAGCCTCCGCTCCACACTGCTTCTGGTAGTCTGCCCAGTCAAAGTCCTGGCCAGAGTAACCTGCAGTGTGACAGAACAGAAAGTGCCATCAGCCACCACTTCACACCAGAGACAGAGCACAGAATGGGCCCCAAGCAGACAAACACTTGTGTTCCAGCATCCCACCTCAGTGAGCTGTGCAGTGTCAGCAGAAAGGTTCTATGGATGCCAGTACACTCACCATGAGAGCCAATGCCAATGTTTCTCAAGCCCCCACTCACACACCTTCTGCATTTTGCTTTGAAAACATAATAGGTCTTTGTCAAAAATAATAAAATACGTTTAGTTTCCTTATTTTCCCTTTCCTGTGAGCATCTCCCAGGCTTTAATAAACCTGTAAGTAGTGAGATGTGTGCCTGTCCCAGTTTCCAGGTGGGACTGATCCAGGACTTCTTTCTCCTTCCTTTACTATCTAAAAGATGGGGCTATGGAGCTGGACGTCAAGGGTCCCACAGCAGTGGACAGGGAGAGGATGAGCACAATAAGAAGCGATCCATCCTCTCTTTCAAAGCATGAGATAAATTCTCTCTCTTCATGGATATGGATGCACCCTCTAAGACTGACTTTTCAGAAGCTCCACATACGTGAGCTGAATCCCATCATAGTAAGCATGTTATCCAAGGCTGTAGAGATATCTGAAGCAGAACACGAAAATGAATGTGGATTTCCAAGACTAAAGCCTCATCAAGTAGAAGATCCCTTCAGCCTCTGTTTCTAGGAAGAAAAATGGGAAGCAACATTGATTTCTGTGAGCATCTCTCAAACAGTCTCACCACAGAAAGACAAAAGAGAACTCTGCTCATCCACTCTTCTTACCTGGGTATTTAGGAAAAAACAATCTTAGGAGAAAAAGGGTTTTCTTATTTGTTTTGGGTTTTTTTTTGGTCTGCCTCTTAGTCTATATTTTCACAGTGCCTGAAACCAAAGAGTGTTAATCCTGCCCAGGGCCTGTGACAACACTGCCAATACTAACATTATTGCAGAACTACTCTCACTGAAGTCTCAGGACTCACCTAAAGGCCTCAGTCTCTCTATCTGGCATCTCAGCTTGGCCTCATTTCACAGAACATCCCTTAATAACTTTTCATTGATAGTCAGAAAGAGCCACTCAAGATCAGATGGGAATGAATCATTTATCACAATGAAAATGATGACATTTTTGTAGGCAAGGACTGGAATACCAAGTGGAGTCACCTCTCAGTCAGCCAGAACCAAAACAGGAGGTAAAAATGCTGAAAAGAAAGTCTCAAGCATCCTGCTACCATGCAAGTGTATGGGATAAGATGAACTTCTAATCCTAATGAGTGCCTACATGACAAGCAAATTAATGAGATAAAGCCCTGAGCTAAGATGCCTGGCTCTGTGGGGCATGAAAGTGCATAACAATTGGAAAGCTAGGACTAAACATGCACAGGACAGTAAAAAAAAAGGAGATTCAGAGCAGCCCTGCAGAGAAGGACTTGGGGGTGGTGGTCAATGAGAAAATGAACATGAGCCGGCTGCAGTGTGCGCTCGCAGCCCAGAAACCAACCGTATCCTGGGCTGCATCCAAAGCAGCGTGACCAGCAGGGCGAAGGAGGTGATCCTGCCCCTCTGCTCTGCTCTCGTGAGACCTCACTTGGAGCACTGTGTGCAGTTCTGGTGTCCT